>JAUMHN010065910.1:0-26820 GCA_032360265.1 Heliamphora ciliata
GTTAACCCAATCCTTGTAGGCGGATTAGCCTCTTTTGAGAATCACCTTTCTCAAATACAAATCAACAAGAAGAATGAGAGTGTACGAAGAACGCTCCTTAGATGAGCAAATAAGTACAACAAATGAAGCTCTAAACTCACTCTTCATGAAATAAAACGATGAAGCTAAATGAGAATACTAAATGATTTTTCTCTCAAAATGTGTATGAAAAGCTAAAGAATTGAAGAGCAATGAAGTAATAGAGTAAGAGATGTTTGAGAGGCTTTGGATGAGAAAAACAATAGCATAAGGCCTTTATTTATAGGCTCCAAAAACCAACTATCCATTGGGCTAAATATAGAATTGTCAAACTAGCCATTTTCATAAATTTTCAAATTTAAGCATGTTTGGTCGACTGAAGACACTCACTCGGTTGATTGAACTCCTCTTCGGTCGACTGAACTTCAAGGTTCGGTCGACTGAACTGTTGTGGATTTGAAAATGTATTTTTCATATCCCATTCAGTCGACTGGTTATAGTGCCCCAGTCGACTAGATCATTAAAAATCCAGATTTTCATTTTCCAAAAAGATTTTGATCATTATTTATTTTGGAAAAATGTTTTTATTATTTTTAAGATTCTTATGAGTTTCAAAGTAGTAATCAAGAGATAATGAGAATGTACAATGATCCTAACAAGATAAATTTATAACATGTTCTTCAAGCCTTCAATGTCTTAATCCTTTTTGCATTTGTTCCACAAATATTTGTTGCCAAATAATCTTGATTTTGAAATTATGCCTCATGGCTTCCATTGTATATCCTGAATTGTGCTAAGTGTATATTTTCTGTAACCAAACTCAATTTGCACAATTAGATATGTAAGTTTGTTATCATCAAAATTTGATTTTTGAAATCTTGTTAGGCCAACAATCTCTCCCTTTTTAATGATGACAAGCACAAGCAAAATAATGTAGGAAAGCTTAAGTAAAACTCTCCCTAACAATAAGCATCAGTAATAATCTTTGAGAGTTGAGAAACTCCCCCTTACTATATGCATAAGTTGTGAAGGTTTGAAGTTTATTTCATTTAAATGGTAAGCCTTATGATCAACATAGATGTTCAATTCAAGATCAGTCAAATAACCATGAGAATAGTAATATATAAGCACAATAAGCATAACCATCCAAGCATAAATAAAAGACCAAGCATAATAAGCATGATAAAGTGTAGCACAACCATAAACAAGATAAAAGTAGCATTAGTACATGATCCAAAAATAAAAATTCTCTAATGCTCTCCAGAAAAAAAAAGAAAAATAAAGTGGAGCTTTGGAGCTTTCCCTTTTTTGTATCACGTACTTGTTTCTCCCCCTTTTGGCATTATCAAAAAGAGGCGGAGCCAGAAGAGTCAGCGGCGTCAGCGGCATCACCATCATCATCATCATCACTATCATCATCCTCATCTGTGGGTGAAGAGTTACGGAGGGAGGTATGCCCATAGCCTCTTCAAGGTGACCAAGGCGTGAGCTAATCCTGTTAAGCTTTTTGTCAATGCGTTTGGAAAAAGAGCGAACCAATTTCTTTAAAAAAGAACGTGTGACGGGAGCATCATCAGTAGTGGTAGGAATAGGTGGAGGTGCTGGAGGAGATGTACGTGGAGCATTAGCATCATAAGCAGCAACCTCAGCTTCCTCATCACTATCTTGAACGACTTGAGGTGCTTGCCTTTGGATTTTGGGTACTCACTGACCATTTTGAAGTTTATAACCCATTTATTTTAAGGTTGTGGCGGTTAAAAAATCATTATTTTTAGGTGAAAGAAAATTTGAAGAAGAATGGAAGAAGCTAAAGGACTCAAACAGTGGAGTGAGCAAACCACCGTATGGAAGAATATGGCGTTTTGAACTTTCTTTGGCAAACATTCATTGGCATATGAGAGATAGAAGATTAAGATGAATTTCCTTGTAGATGCACCATAAAAGAAAACAATCAAGATATGAAATATAGGTGCGGGAACCACTACGAGGCACAACGGTACATGTAATGATGAGATGAAAAATTTTGGCCTCAAGTGTGAGTTGAGAGTAAGATGGAAGGATACCAAAATTCATAGGTGGTTTGATCATGATTAAAGGCAAAAATGATTCGGGGGTGAATTCATGAGCCATGATCCAAGATTGCGAAGAAATTTGTGGACACATGAAGTCTCCTCGACCCATTCCCAAAAGATTGGCTATATCTTTATCAGAGAATTTATAAGTTTTTCTATAAAGATAAGTAGTAAAGCAGATGGAATGATCATAGGGGTTTGGTGAAAGGTCTTGGGAAAGATTTGCATAAAATAATCTAGTGATTTGGAGATAAACGCCTTTACATTGATAGATAACAATGGGTCTCCAACTAAGTCTAGATATGCGTTTTATAACATTTGAAAAGTAAGAATCTACAAAGCGCATATTTAAATTTTTACCAAAAATCGGTTCAAGAGATTGTAGATGATGTTTGTAGAGAATCTCGATTTTAGTTGAGTAGAACCAATTGTCATGGTCGTCGGTTGAATCATCCCTAGCAATGGATTTGTCCTTTCCTCTTCTAACCCTAGGTGCCATTGAAGAGTTGTTGAGTGAGGGAGAATGTAGAGTTTAGAAAGGTGAGAAATGTGAGCTATTGGAAACCAATAACTAAGCTTTTTCGTGCCCTAAGAGAGAAATTGAGAGGTATTAAAAATGAAATAACAGGGGTTTAATGCAGTTCGGCATTTTAGTTTTTCAAAATTCCCGAAGGTTTGGTGGACTAAAATGCTGGGTTCGGTCGACTGAACTCAGAAAAAGTGGTTCGGTCGACTAGGAAATGGGCCTCAGTCGACTAAACTTAGTGTTTTGACAGAGTTAATTTCCAGCAAAGATTGAGATTGAATAAAGTTAATTTTACTTAAAAATACTTCTTGAAATAAAATTATACAACCTCACGAACATGCATAAGACCCAATTCTTGTATAATTATAATAAATCGATCCTCATTGAGGGGTTTAGTAAATATATATGCCCATTGTTCACTTGTACTCACAAACTCTAAAAAATATCACCTTTTTTAACATGATTACGAAGAAGTAAAATGCAATACCGAGGGTTTATTTAATTTAAAAGAGTAGTTCAAGAGATTACGGTTACGGCCCCAAAAGCTAAGCCGTTAAAACAAAATATACATTTTGGGTAAAGAAATACCCTTTTTTTAAAAGAAGCATAGGCCATTCCAAAATCTACCTCGAAGTATAGGTGTTTGAATGAAATATAAACCAATTGAAAACTCCTTTTGTAAACTGTTGTGTCAACCAACGAAAACCATAATACAGCAAACCCATGGTTTCTCTCGAAAACATAAATCATGCATACATCGGCACCATGGCCATAAGAATTACATTACATCAGAACATGATCCATATACAAAAGGCATAAACTACTTATCAAGGACAAAACAAAAGAGTCTTATCATCCACCACCTCCGGGCACCTCAAGGTTAATCTACAGGACCGTGTTCACCTGAAAAAGGTTTTACAAATCCTACAACGTGAGCTAAAACCTAATAGAAACAGACTATAAAGCAGTAAAGCAGGATATGCAATCACATAGCATAAAGATCGCCTCAACCACACGAACCTCAAAACGGTTTTACTTCTCAAAATCCCAAGTTTTCATCCGACTCACACGAACAACTAAACTGTTTTCCATCCTGAACACCACGCATTTCAAACAATGCCAAATAACATTAAACAACATATGCCAAAGCTCTTAGGAAAAAGACTAACCGTTATATTCAATCATCTTGTCATTCTCAAACAACCCAACACATTCACAACATAGGCACACACGCATACTTTGTTGACATTTCTCATATTCTGTTAACTCGTGATTTACAAACATAGGCACCGATTCCGGATGAGCGTATAGGCCCACGTAGCGTTACAATCAACCCGGCCATCCATCCACCCAACAGAGAGCAAAGCAGAAAAGACTTGGCACCCCAAAAAAAGGGGGACAAAACTCTCAATGTTTAAACTCAAACTCCAAAAGGAAGAAGAACAAATCTCAACAGCGTATAACTCAAAACTCCAAAAAAAAGAGGAGACAAATCTCATAAGAGCTCCACTGGAAATGAAGCTGCACAAGGAAACAAACCACAGTTCAAATATATTAGTAAAAGTCTCCCCGCTCTCACTTATGTATATGAGCGATGTATCTCTCAACACTCGAAAGAACCGAAAGAGAAACCCAAAGCTCATAGCTCCTTGGAAATTCCACTTCAGTCTGCACATGATCAAACTATAAGTGATAACAAAATGTAACCGTACTACCATTGGTCTTCCCAACAAACATGGTTTAAACATAAATGTTAGCTTAAGGGCTTTTTATTTTGATTTTGATGATTTTTATAATTTATTTTCTAAGAATAAATAGATTTTAAAATGGATAATATTTTATATTATCAAAATAAAAGTATTAATACATTTTGAACAATTAATTTGACACCTTAGTAAAAAAGAAATGACTTATATCTCAAAAAGGTTCACACACTTTAGCATTCTTGAATAAAGAATATTTTGTGTTCATCCCATTTGAAAATTAAGTCAAAAAGCTCTAAGGCAAAAATACTTGAAGTAAATCAAGTGTGTCAACCTCCTTGATCAAATGGTTTGATACCCTAATTTTTGTATGAAGTTGATTTTCAGGTATCAAAGTTAGTGTCGACACAAAAGAGCCGAAGCTCCCAGGACTCAATTTGAGCTGTGTCGACACAAAAGTGATCCTCACTTTTGGTATCCGGAAGTTTAGGTCGACACAAATGAAAATTGTATCGACACAAAACAACCGAGGCCACTTGCAGATTTTGAGGTGTCGACACCAACTAAGGATTAGTCGACACAAAAGTTCCGATGTTGCCTGCAAAATTTAGTGTCGACACCAAAGAAGACATAAGTCGACACCATCTGAAGATGAGTCGACACAAAAGAACCGAGGCTTCCTGCAGAAGTTAGTGTCGACACCAAGAGCAAGTTGAGTCAACACAAAGTTGTTCCTCCGAATGCTGAAGTTTTAAATGAGTCGACACCAGATCCAATTGTGTCGACACCATGATGTTGGAAGGTAGAGTGCAGAATTGTGTCGACCCCTCAGAATATATGTGTCAACCCAACCACTTAAGAGATCTTGCCCTAGACACTTTTTGTCGACACCAAAAGTCTTTGTGTCGACACCGGCGACAGAAATTCAAATCGCAGCAGATCTCAACGGTTGGATTTTTGACATTTATTGCTCTCACCTACCTCCAACGGTCATGAATGCACAAGAACTTATATAAGGAGTAACTTCTCAGCATTTACTCCAACTGGAGACTTGTATTTACTGTTCCATTGCTCAAATCAATCTCAGAAATCTCAAGCTCACATTTATTACTGTAACTCCAGTTCTTGTTCCTCATCTCTCTTTAGCTTCTCATTTATTGTAAATTATTTTTGTAAAGAAAGTGAGAGTTTTTCATTAATACTCTTCATTTATTGTATTCAAGGGTGAGTCACCCTTTATCCTTTGAGTGAGTGAGTGAAACTCATCAAAGAAGAGTTCAAGAGAGATTAGAAGAAAACATGGGCTTATTTTCATAGGATCTTCTTGAAGCTATTAGGCTTGTGAATGTGCTCGTAAACATTTAGCTCATTCAAGCGAAGTCTTGAAGATTGTAAAGGCTTGGAATACGCTCGTGAAGTATTCTATATAGTGGAAATACTCAAGGCAGATCTTGAGGAGTGGACGTAGGCTAAGATAAAGCCGAATTACTATAAATCCTTGGTGTCCGGTCCTATCTCTCTATTCCTCACCTTTTATAAATCCTTGGGTTGCCTTGTTCTAACAATAAAATACAACATGTAAAGCATTTTTAACGGGTATAAAAACATATAATTGCATGTAGCACCCTTTAACAACAACATAGTCTAGAATCCTACCTCGTTGAGTCAAAACTCGATACCTCAAAAAACAATACTCGAAGAAATGGGATTTAGTTTGGATAGATGCGAAGCCCCTTGCACAGATACCAAGGATCCATTATCTGATCGCTGAAAATCGAGCCTTGGGCCCATTAAAATCTAGAGAGAAGGCAGATGTTTTATGTGAAACGAGAACTAGATCTGAAAATATCTGAAAATATCTCCCAAACGTTTGATATTTATAGACCATGCTCAAATACAGGAGGTCAGTCGACTGAACCTCCTCCTTCAGTCGACCGATGAAGGCTACTAGAAAGTTAAAAAGCTCCATCAACCCAACCCAGTCGACTGACTAACTTAGTCCAGTCAACTGGATGCATACATTGTTAACCTAGTCGACTGGTCAACGGGAAAACCATTTTCTGCGACAGAACTAGTTTATCAACCCCGAACTAAACCGAACATGCCCTTTCCGAACTCGAACAAGCACCAAATGCATATGCACATGCTGTTCTACTATGAAGAAACAAGAACCCAACACACCGAGGTCAAGAGTTAACTTCAACTCCATCAACACTTAAATCATTTCAAAAATAAAATAGGTTGGGGTCTCACAACTCTCCCCCTCTTAAAGGAATTTTCTCTCCGAAATTCAACACTGAAACCCAAGCCAAACACCAGCTTAACAACCATCAACGAACCCGAATGCTAACCCAGCAACACTTTACAATAGCAGAAATGCCCCAACAATTGAAACCCTAAAACTGTAGTCATACAAGGTAAACACGAATCAACCTCTATACAAACTGCCTGCATGTGCAAGTTCCATTGACACAGCTGTCATCTAGGAAACATCCGCATAACATCGGGTCGAGATCCAACTCATGCTACCAAACCTTGAAACATAACTCTTGGCAAACACAAACCATTTTGGAGACAAATGCATCACATGAGACCAATCCACCATGGAACTTGATTCTAAACATTCTCTACTCCAAGATATATAGACTATCACCCACGTTCTCCCTGGCACATACCGGCTCAATCGCATCTTACAGTGCACACCAAGGGCTATCTCTACGAGTCCAAACACACGACGTCGAACCCTGACATCAATCACACAAAGTCACATACTCCACGCATGAACTTTACTCAAGTTCTTACGATCACCAGACAACCACCCACTTTGATATCACATCACTACTATCACGCCCTAAAACCCAGGGTCACGTGAAAATCCACCAAAACACCAATTTTATGAAAATAGATTTTCATACATTCAAATCTACCTGTTGAAATCAAATAAAAACCCAATATGCATCTCTCATAAACAGTAAACATACAGTTCCAACATGCATATAGTATATCGCCTTATGGCATACAAAACCTGCCTTCAGGAACAGGCATACCAAAAAGAAAAACTATAAAAGTCTTCCACCATCCGTCACCACGGGCACCACAAAATCTACTCAAGATCATGCTCCATATCATCACCTGAAAGTGGTTTTGAACAGAAAATTCCACTCGTGAGCCGAAGCCCAATAGAAACAGACTATAAAGCAGTAAAGCAGGATATGCAATCATATGGTGAGAGCTAACTTAACCACAAGTAAAACCAAGCATTAAAACTAATGCATGCAACAGTTAAAGAAAACTGTAGTCAAAACGTTATTTTCCACTCGTATCACACAACTAAGGAAAATAGGGTAAAAATAATTTGCTCCACTCGGGCCACACAGCCGAGGAGGAAAAATAAAAAAGAAATCCTATGTACTGACTCCGTTACAAGGGGACAGATGTAGCAACTATAGACTCCTGCCCCTTTACCCAATCCCTACACATTATAGGACTGGTTTGGTAAATGTAAGTTCTACATGAAGCCACCATAACGTAAAAGCTTAGTTTACAAGTTCAGCAACCCGACGGAACAAAGCACTCAACCACCTAGTTTACAGAGATTAACCTGAAGGACCAAGGTATCTACTCTGCACACGTTTCTGAACTTCCACCGAGGGCAGCTCGTGCCAATTACCCGTTATCCCGGTACATCTAGAGAATCATTTATCAAAACCAAACCTTTTTCACAGTTATACATTAAATATGTATAAATAGATCCAATCCATCAACATGGAGATCGAGATCCATCCATCCACATGGAGATCAAAACAAAACATGTAAAAACATGTGTTCAAAACTATACAACATATGTATAAGAAGATCCAATCCATCTACCATAGAGATCAATGCATGAAAATGCATGGTTTTCATCAAAATATTTTAAAAGTTGAGCCTCAACCCCACAGGTTAGCTCAAAACCTTTAAAAACATGATTTTCAAAGATGCACCCTCAACAGCCCAAGTTCAGTCGACTGGACCTACCCTCCAGTCGACTGAAAAACACACTAGAATCCACACCAAAACGCCCAACAACACTGTTCAGTCGACTGATCCCATGGGTTCAGTCAACCAAACCAGCCCAGAAAATGTTTTTCACCTACGGTTTAGCCATTTAAAATCCAAGATGAAGCCTCGAAGCTTCCATCTCACACCCATGAACTCAAACACGCTCAAGCCTATCACCAAAGGCTTCAAAAGAAACATTCAACACCATTTTCATCCAACCAAAACGACAAAAAAAGGTTTTTAAACCAAAAACTCACTTTTCCCAAACATGAAACACCTTTTCATGAATATAAAATGGTAAAGATGCATAAGATTACATATGACACCCTCTAACAACTTTAAAGTTTAGAATCCTACCTTGGTGAGTTAAGAATTCGACACCTCGATCCGCATGCAAAATCGAGCTTCGTCAAAATGATATTTCGTTCGGATGGATGCGTAGAGCACGATGCCTATAACAAGGATCGGCTGTTGGTCCATCAAAAACCAAGCCCTGGGCCTCCGAGAAGTTAGAGAGAAGGCAGAGAGAAAACTTGAGGAAACTTAGGAGTTAAGTTTTGAAAATATCTAACTCCAGATATTTATAGGCCTCCAAAATATCTTTTTTCTTGAATTTTTGAAATTCGCACCGTAACTCCCTGCAACCCCCGGGACCAATCTAGCATGCTCAGATAAACCAATATGTGCATCAAAACACATATAAGCATATTAAAATGAAAACGCCAAAACGTGTTGAAAAATATCGAATATGCATATATATTAAAATGAAACGGTATAGGGTCTCGCAGCTACCCTGCTGATGCTAACATTACCATCACTAAGCTGACATGATGCCCATCCACGAGTAACAACACTAACACATGATTCCAGAGAGAAGCTCACTTAACTCACCTAGAATATCAAAGAACGCATTCCCTCTAAACCTTCATCCTCTATCCGATCATCCATCACGAACCATAATTCTCACCCTAGAGAAACACTAGGTGACACACCATTGTCCAAGACAAGGTTCCATATGACCGAAAACCAATCCGGATCACAGTCACAAAGTCACCTGACCCTAACGAGTCACTTGACCCAAACATGTCACGCAAATAGAACATCTCATAGTTATCTAATAACCTACACAAACCCAATCATGTCTTTCGTGCAACCGTACATCACTACATAACTCAACGTCTCGCTATCAAATCACTGTTAACAAGTCTATGGATCAACATCAAATCAGACATGATCACCGTCATTTGACAAAGTAAACATGATGACTATCATCCGACATCAGCCTGAAACTCATAACACATACATCAATCCCTTGAGTATACAATAGTAGAATACTCGAACCCAAGACTTGTTCATCAAGTAACCAACCAAGACTTGCATCTTACACTTAGCAATTTCCTCATATACAGAAGCCATCACGGCCCTTCCGTTCTAACTAAACAATCGCGTTGGTTCGAACAGGCCATGCCAACCAAGGCTTCTTAAACATCGAATCCTTCCTGATTCATACATTACCAAATTCTCGAGATCACCATCCAAACAAACAGTTATGCCAAAACATAACTTACCACAGTCGATGATTACTCCTCGACTCTAAGAACTCTAAACAGTTTCAAGCCCCAAACAAAACCTAAATTTAGACTCACAAAAGTCTATCAGGAACCTGCCATGTGAATATCACAGCCATACGGTTCCCACACAACTCCTACTTTGCTAAGAGTTAGAAGTACAACCATACCCACACATTCTAGAACAAGCTGTACACAATGGTTAACTATTCCCAATTGATCACTGCAGAAAGAACTCTACATCTCAGCACTCACTCCCTCGTTAACAAGAACAATTACAAGCATTCCAGGTCTACCAACTGAACCTAATAAGGAACACAACCCAAATCTAAATCGATCAAGATCCCGACATCTACATCCAACCAAGATGAAACAACTAGCACCAGATAACCGTATACAAGAAAACTCTCTCTCTATCCAGAGGAAAGAAAAGGGTCAATAAGAAACCATTACCAAATCTCAGCGTACTCTCAGTACCCATCAACACTTGTCCTCTAAAGAACCCTGTAAATCCTACCTCAAGGTTACATCGACCACAGTCAAATAGCTGCTGTCAACCCCGATCACGATACTCAGGTCATCTACTACACCAATCTCTCAACTCTCAGACCTCATTCGCACACACATGAGCACCATCAATTCTTTTACCTTGTATAACACATCCCATAGGACTACAAGCTCATCACTAGTTATACACGGAGACACACAGCTAACATTCCCATTGTGCCAAAATCTCATTCCACAAGGGTGCGCTTACTCACCCAACTCTTGCTAGGCAAACCACAACCACATCACGACCTCGAGCCCACTGTCCAAGCAGCTCACATAGAAAGCACACGGCACCGAACAAAGGAAATCCAATCTTGAGACCTTTCATATAGAGTTAGTAATAACTCCCACAATCATGTGGACACCTCCGCACCTCCTCTCTTCGAGCACACATCGATCACAGATATCTTAACCCACGATTTTTTGCCTATCATCCTAGGTCAGTCCAACCTCATGGTACACTGTTGAACCTTATTACTCCACACTTCGTTCCTATTGAAAAATAACATATCCACCTTTGAACCTAAGGTCGAACACAAACAACCTACTAATATATCACACTCTGGATACACCATCTCAACACTAAGCCAACCACACTATCGAACCCTTCTACGGTCCTTTCGAACCTCATGCACCCAGCCAAGGATCACTACGCTCCCATCCACTATGTTACCGTCTATACCCCACCCTGAGTACACAACTCATGACATAATATGGCTCACGATGTACTTAATCCATCACACGGCTAAAATCACGTACACCAAACCTTAACCAAAAGGGATTACCACTATCCATAAATCCATCTACAAATCCAATCATAACAACTGATTTTCTTGGTTCTCTGACACCCCATCGCCCTTACTCACCAAGCCATCTATAACACAACTACAACCTTCGGTAACATATTCCCAAGAGAAGCCAGCTACCAAAACCAAGCCACTAACTATGCTTCAACTGCACCCGAACAAACTCTGCTCATATCAACACTCAACAGTTCACCAATCATGGCCAACCTCACGCGGCTATCCCCAACTCACCACAAGTTCCACTACGCGCCAAGCGATCGACATTCAGCCCAAAATCTTGCCTTTCAGCAACCACTACAACCGAGTTGCACATCTAAGACCCAAACCACGGTCTCGCCCTCTCCAAGGATATACAGTTTATATATAAAAGAAATATAGAATATGACAACCTAACGTCAATCTATCATGTTATTTCTAATATGTATCATATAATAATGCTAACACATAGCCAAAACAATTATGCCAACACATCACACATACTAAGGAGAACCGACAAGAATGACGCATCACTTTGGATAACCTACTTAGATTCTCTGCTAGAAATCACGTTAGCTACACGCGTTTCTAACTTGGTTTCTAAATTTGTTAATCTGTGTGAAACCCTAACCCATTTTCTTTTTTTGGCGTTTTTTGACGCGTTGTTTATTATTTTCTTTTCGGCATGTTTATTTGCATTTTGTGCATGATCGGGCTTAGATATGCATGTGGAGTTGGTTCCCAGGATCGTTTGGTGTTGTGGTGCGAGTTTAAAAAAAAAGAAGATATTTTTGCGAGCTTATAAATATCTGTCTTTAGATATTTTCTAAAAGATATTTCATCTCTCTATTTTTTTAAAACCTAGAAAGCTCTGCCTTCTCTCTAACTTCTCGGGGATCTGGAGCTCAATTTTGGAGGATCAGATTGCGAATCCTTAGAATTCTCGTGGTGGGCTACGCTTTCATCCGTATAGAATTTTGTTCCGACGAAGTTTATTTTTGCACGTAGATTGAGATATCAAGTTTTTAACTCAATGAGATAGGATCCTAGACTCTCATGTCGTATAAGAGTACTACGTGTAATCGTGTGTATTTTTACAGTTTAAAAATGCATAAAAAATTGATTTATGTTTGAAAAAGTTACGTTTTGGTTCAAAATCATTTTTGATTGATTTTGGTTGGATGAAATGGGTTTTTAAGGTCTTTCTTTTAGTGTTCCTTAGTAGTTTTGGGCTTTGGTATGTCTGAGGGTGTTGAAAGGGAGTTTGGATGCTTCGATTTGGGGTTGAGATGGCTGGAGCCGTAGCTCGGGTTAGGTTTTTGTCGTAGGTCAATTGACTGACTTGGGTGGTTCAGTTGACTGAGTCGATAGTGTGTTGATCCAATTTACTGGGTTTGGGGGTTCAGTCAACTGGGTTGGTTCTATGTTGTTGTTTTGGGTTTTCAGTAGCTTTTCAGTCGACTGAATTATATGGTTTAGTCGACTAAAGTGATATTAGGGTTGTTTTGGTTGTTTTGAGATGTCATGTTGTGGCCTTAGGGGTTGCATTGTGACCTCGGGTGTTTGTTTAGGTCTTATTGTCATTCTCGGGAGTGACGTTCATGGTTAGATGCCAGGTATTGGTGCATGGATGTGTGCGTGGTGTTTTTACATTGTTGGGTGCAGGACGTATTTGGGTCCATGGTTCTTTTTCTAAAAAGGAGATTTTGAGAACAGATGGTATTTTGTGAGAATGTTTATGAAAATTGTGTTGTGGGAGGTTTGGAGTTGGCTTTCGAATTAGGTTTTGTTTTATCGGTTGTGTGGCATGTGAGTGGATGTTGGTTGTGTGGCATGTGAATGGGTGTTGGTTGTGTGGCATGCGATATCGTGTCGGGTGTGTGGCATGCGATGTCGTGACGGGTTATATGGCGTGTGGCGTCGTTATGTGAAACGTAGTGTTTATACGTGGCTTGTGCATTTAAAACTCTAGTTTTATTCGTGCATATTGTAGGATGAATATGTGGGCTTGATATATCTAAAACTCTGGTTTTATTGATGCGTGTGTGTGTATAGTGTTATGGACAGAAAAATGGTTCGATGTGATATAGACGGAAAAGTGGTCCAATAAACGTTAGCTTTGGTTAACGATGGACGAAAAAGTGGTTTGATATATGTTAACTCTGGTTAAGAATGCGTATGTGTGTGCGTGGGAATCTAAGGAACGAAAAAGTGGTCCTAACGATGTATTTGTGTACGGGTATCTGAGGGATGAAAAAGTGGTCCTGAAGAGGCATGTGTTCCGTGGTGAGTGTTGCACGTGGTGCGTTATGTGGGTTGCATGTATCACGTGAGTTGCATGTGTTGTATTGGTTAACTCTAGTAATGCATATATGTTTTTATCTTAGAGTAAAATACTAGGTTGGGTGTTGTTGTTTAGTTTGTATGGTTGTTGTGGGCATTTCACGTGACCCGGAGTTTGCGGCATGACAATCCAAATGCCCAAAGGGAAGACTAATCAATTTTAAGGTCCAACCTCTGTACTCACATATACATGGCATCCATATGCTTAACAAGCTATCATGTTCTTATTATAAAAATGATTAACACTTAAACACATGTAATCAAGCACACACAATCAATCTCACAAGGTGATGTACCCTCTTCCCATGGCTCTTAGATATTCAAACATAGAGCTCTGATACCAAGTTGTCACGCCCTAAACCCTGGGGCACACAAAAAGCCCCCGAACAACTACCAAAATCGCGTAAACACAAACGGGTGGAAAAACTTGAAGCCAAAATGAGGCTAAAACCTTTGTAAAATGCATTACCGATGGTTTATTAAATTTAAATGAGAAACCCAAGAGACAACAGTTACGGCCCTAAAAGCCAAGCCTTTAAAACAAAATATACATTTTGGGTAAAGAAATACCTTCTTTTTTGAAAGAAGCATAGGCCGTTCCAAAATCACCCTCGAAGTACAAGAGTTTGAATGAAACATAAACCAATTGAAAACTCCTTTTATAAACTGTTACGTCAACCAACAAAAATCATAATATAACAAACCCATGGTTTCTCTCGAAAACATAAATCATACATACATCGGCACCACGGCCATAAGAATTACATTTCATCAGAACATGATCTATATACAAAAGGCATAAACTACATATGAAGGACAAAACGAAAGAGTCTTGTCATCCATCACCTCCGGGCACCTCAAGGTCAATGTAACAACCCTACTGGGACCCTAATATTGTGACGGATAGTCTACAAGGCTATAAAGCACGGACGAGGTTCAAAACCCTAACTCAAATTGAAAAATCCTAAGTTCGACCCGAAAATCCAAAAAAGGTTCAAAACTCTTTGGTTAAACAATTTAAGGAAATGGGTGCCAAGGAGTTTGTAGAAATAATGAGTCCCATTGATGCTGAAGATTGTTTGAAGGGTGGAGTGTACATTTTAAACAAATCGAGTTGTTCATATGGTACGTTCTTAAGTATCAATTTGTATTCGTTTGGCTTCTAGACTATGTAACTCTTATAAAGTGGTATTCGGTTTTCATTATGGGATCGATGTGAGTCGCAAGGAAGTTGCTTTCAAAAATCTTTTGTGATGTGACCTGTTAGAGTAAGTTTGTTTGGATTGGTGAGTAGATATTACTAGTATAGAGAAGAAATTTTTTTATGGGAGCATGTGAACTCTATGTACAAGAAGTTGAAGGGTGATATAATTTTGTTGTTTCTGGTGGAGTTGCGTAGCAATTCAATGTGAGTACGTAGGAGGAATAAGTGTTTAGATGAGAAGAGTGGAAGCGTAAGTAAGACTATACGAATTCATGGGTATGGTTTTTGTAATTGACCTTGAGTGAATCGAGTGTCTTGGTAGAATGTGGGTAAGATAAAATAATTAAAGTGCAAAAATGGTTCTTAGTTCGATTGTATGGCAGAAAATGTGTGAAGGGATTGAGTGATGATGATAAGAGACTTTATAATCAGGAGTTAATACTGTTCCGTTAAAGGATTGTAGGGTAGATGGTATATACGTGAAGGAAATATGTGACGAGATTGTGATTTGATTAATATGAGTAAGCATATACTTGGGGAGCGTTTAGTCTATGTGGCATGTTTAGCCCTAGTGACTCATTAGGTTCAAGTGGCAGTATTAATCTTGGTGGTCGTTAGCCTAGAGTAGTCTAACATAAGGTGGTGATGTGATCTCGAGTTAGTAGTCGTTAATCAATCGGGAAGTAGTCTTCGACATACGTTTGAATGTGGTAATTAGCTCGTTTTCAGTAGAGTGACAGTCCTTCTAGACAGAAGTGGAGAATGTTTGAAATCAAATCCGGTGGTGGGCTAGTTTAGAGATGTATGATCGCTTGTGGAAGTCGTACTCAATGTAAGTTGTGTTTTGGAGCCAACGTGTTCTCAATGATAGACTGGGGTCATGATACCACATCTTGAAAGTGCGGGAGTCAGATATACCCTAGACTGCCTTTAGGACTCGTTACGAGCATTATGAATTTGTGGTGATGCCTTTCCAATTAATGAATGTACTTGCTGCGTTTATAGACCTGATGAGTTGCGTGTTCAGAAGCTTTCTAGACCAATTTGTAACAATGTTGATAAACGATACTCGGTTATATTTTCTGAGTGAAGTGGAACATAGGGAACATTTGGACCAATTTGTAATAATGTTGATAAACGATACTCGGTTATATTTTCGGAGTGAAGTGGAACACAGGGAACATTTGAAGATTCATTGTAGATCCTGAGAAAGTACAAGTTGTATGTAAACCTTGGTAAGTGTGAGTTTTAGTTGGACCGGGTGATGCTTTTAGGTCATGTTATATCTAGAGAAGAAATTCAAGTGGCCCGAACAGAAGTAAAAGTAACAGTTAATGGGAAGAGGCTAACTAACGTGACAGAGATACAAACTTTTTGGGGTTAGCTGCTTATGTGATATGATCCTTGAAGATTTAGTAGTAATTACTTTAAGGTGTTAAGTAGGACAAGACAACCTTTACGCTAAATGCTGAACATATGGGCTCGACGTTATCCACACCCGCAATAGAGACCAACTCAAGTAAATAAGAACACAATTTTGGAGAACAAGAAGGCATAATGTTAATAAATCATCCTCAACCTTCCATACGATGAAGTACGGGGACATCATCCTCATCCTCGTCCGTGTTCTATAGCCTTGGGGACAAAATTTGTTTAAGGGGGTAGTTTGTAACGACTCTATTCAGACCCTAGTATTAGTGATGGATAGTCCACAAGACTATAGAACACAGACGACGTTCAAAACCCTAACTCGAATCCTAAAACCCTAAGTTCGGCCCGGAAACCCCAAAATGGTCCAAAACTCAGGCAACAAAATCTTAGCACTCGGAGAGTCTCCCAACATTTTAAATGAAGTAAATATCATGAAATAATGAGTTAAAAATAAAAAATCCTCATAAATAGGATAAAATGACCATTTTGCCCATAATATAGCAAAAAATCTTAAAAATCTAAATTTTGACACATAGGTACCCTAAATTAAGAATTTAAGTACAATTAAGTAGAAAAAGAAAAAATAACATAAAAAATAACAAAATTATCCCTTAGTGGATGACCACTTTGGAAAGAGTGCCAAAAAATAACTTTTTACTTTCTTTTTAGAGTAAAATGATGAAAAATGTATTAAATTAAGCCTTATGATGATCCAATACATATTGAGTAAGTAATATATATAATAATATAGTGTTATAAGTTAACAAAAGCAAACAAATCATTATTAAAGTCCATACATAATAAAATAAGTCAAAAAATCATATATTGCTAAAATAGCTTAATTTGACTTAAAATGCTACATCTATTAAATCAATTGCTATGGCAACTATGATAATATATGAGAATACTATATTTATCATAAACATACTAAAATTATAGGTCTCAATAGAAAAAGACTCTAAAAAGATATATCAAATTAACTTTTAAAGTATTTTTTGCACAAAAGGGCACGAAAACCAATGCAAAACCCCTTGATTGATGTAGAGTCAGGTTTTTGTCCCCCCAAGCTGAACCCTAGCTATAATCCCTCCACAAAATCTGATGTATCTTCCTCAAAAGTTGCACCACGTCAACTCAGCCCATGTGAATCCATGTGAAGAAAGAAGAAAAGGACTAAAATGAAATGATTTTTATTCCCTCCTTGTTCCCTAGCCTTCTCCTATAAAAACCAAGCCAAACACCCTCCCTCTCTCCTTCATATTTTGTCCATATATAGAGAGAAACTAGATTTGAGTATTCTTGAAGTGTTATACAAGTTTGGGGGAGAAAAAGAAGGAGAAGAAGAATAAGGAGCCAAGAAGAAGTAAGAGGTGTTTTTCTAAAGCTAAGTCCTTCCATCCTACCATCCTTAAGCTCTCAAACAAGTAAATAAAACCTATAAACCTTATCTCTAATATCTCTCAAAATATCCCCCAACACATCCCTTTAAACACTCTAAGAATCGAGAATCGAAATTAAATCGAAAAGGCGTCGTGGTTTGAAATTTGGGGCTGTTATGTTTATGGGTGATATGAGATGTTGTTGTATGTTGTTATCTTTGAGTTTCATGACTTATAGTGTGCTGGAGCCTTGATATTAATGTCTAAAACACAAGCATGCAAGGAAATGGAACAAAAACTTGACATAACATAAGTAGAAGACTTGGACCCTAAGAGACTTGATTTTTTAGAACATAGATGCTTCTGCACTGAACTTTGGGATGCCATAACTCAATGTAAAAATTTAATCTAAGCATGTTCTTTACGTTCAGATTTAGATTTTAGTGTTATATTTCATCCAAAGTTGGTTTCAACTCATTTTCATAAGTAGAACTCGAGATACTGCAATTTTACCAAAGTGTGTCATTTTCTGATCAGTCAACACTGCCGACTTGGAAACCCTAGTTTAAAGTGCGATCTGAATCTTGGTCAAAACATGAAAGTTGTAGCTAACATATGTATTTATCGTCCCACCAAAAAGGAGCACAAATTATTTAGTTTTGATAGGTCAAAACCCCTTTGAAATTCTCTATTGAGTTTCAGCCCTCAAAAGACACTTCTGTCACATATTTTTATATAGTCCAAAATCCCTATTTTTAGTGATTTATTCTAAAAGTGGTCTACATGAACATTGTAGATAACATATTGATGTACGTGTTGCCCAAAAATCAGACCTTAAAGCCTCTGAAAGATACCCCAAAATTGAAACCTATTTTCTAAAATGGCTAAAAAGTTTAACTTATTCCAAACAACTACCCTTAGCTCTAAACATGGAACTTGTAGGGGACATGTTAACCTAGAACATACTCAAAAATGGGTTCATTTAGACTTAATCTGATATCCAAAAATTGAGACCAACAGAAGCATATTTTTGGTAAAATCTTGAGAAAAGTGCTGAATCCTTTTTACTTAGGATGTTTTGTTCACCCTTTTACCTTAGGTTTTGGCCTTAATATTAAACATGAGAGTTGTAGAAAATATTTTTATTTAAATGGTGTTTAAAAAATTATAGCTTGATTCCAAGTCTAAATTTCCCAAAACACTGCCTATCCTTTTAGTTTAATACTCGAATTTGGCCTTATGATTGCTAAGTGTGATTTGAGTATCCTTTACTGTGAGACTCAAGTTTTATGTGATGATTAGTTGATTAGTTCTTATTTGTGAATGTATAATAATTAGAACGCATGCCATTGTTAGTTGTGCTTCAGAATATAAGTTGTTATATCATGAGCATTGTGATTGTGGCACTGGAGGCATCTTGTGGGTTACCCCTTGTATGTTTTTAAGTTGTATCTTGATATAGTTGATGTGGGGGTGTTGACAATGGGCCATATGCATCGTGAGCTGTATTACGTGCTGAGTCGTGTCATGTCTTGAGCCAAACTATCGCTGTACGTCGTAGTGATCGGGAACACTAATTTACGAGAACCTAACGTACAGGAACGTAATGGTACCATTCAGATTGTTGTGTCAAGTATGAATAAATTTAGGCCATGTATGTCCTGAGCCGTGTTACGTCCTGAGCCATATCACGTTTTGAGCCGAACTGCCACTATATGCCGTAGTGATAAGGAACGCTGATGTACGGGAACCTAACGTACAAAAACATAATGGTGTCATTCTGATTATTATATTGGATATGTTAACTTTGGGCTATGTATGTTCTGAACCGTGTTACGTCTTGAGCCGTATCATGTCATGAACTGTATCACGTCATGAGCCAAGCTGCCACTATACGTCATAGTCATCGAGAACGCTGATGTACGGGAACCTAATGTACGGGAACATAATAGTACCACTCAGAATTTGATTGGTTGATTTATAATCGGGATAGGTTATGTTGAGTTATCTTTCATGATTCTAAGTACAGGGCATCCTTGGTTGCCATTTTCGAAAATATTTTGGGATGAATTCTCCTTGTGCACCCTAGGCGCGTCCCCAGTGTTTGAAATGGTTTATTGAATATTATTAGCCTAGAGTATGGCGCAGACCCTACGCCATTGCCATTGAGTAAAACAGCTGTGGTATGACGCCCGGCGATGTGGTTACTATTTGCAACGAGGCACGATGATGGCTTTGGTGATCAAATACCCGTGAAAGTCTACTCTGATGATTCCCAGCATGGAATTTTTGTTATAATCTGGGTGCATGTTCGGTTGGGCATTTGCATTTCATACATGACATCTCATATACGCATGCTTATTGACTTATCTTCTATCCTATCATAAATTTGTCTGTTTTCTTGACTATAAACTGTACTAGGTGTTCTATGGTATGCGCCATGGTGAATTTTGTGCCTGAGATTAGTTAGAAGGTTATAGTATTTTGCTTCTGGGCCTTGGCTCATGGCATTCGTGCCACAGGCGATGAGGAGTTCTTGGAGGAAGTCATCTTAGAGAGAGAAGAAGAGTTTGAAGAACATGATGAGTTCTAAGAGCACGTGGATCCCGCTAATGCATTCTGAGGAGCCGAGACTTTTGCTTTTGTTCTTATATTCAGTTCCCTCGTGCTTAGTGTAATTTTTGACATTTCTCGCTAAAACTATAATAGTTAAGTACTTTGAACGGCTTAGAACTCATTTATGATGTAATAACAAATGTATGTAAATATAAATGAATGACTAGAATATTCATTTATTTATATTCATATGTGTCCTGACGTGCCCGGAGGACGGAGAGCCACAGTTAACCTATAGGACTGCGTTCACCTAAAAAAGGTTTTACAAATACCACAACGTGAGCTGAAGCCTAATAAAAATAGACTATAAAGCAGTAAAATAGAATATGCAATCACATAGCATAAAGATCGCTTCCATTTTTAAAATCACAATTCAAAAAATCACGGGCATCCACACATCCGTATCATGTAATAAACCAAGAAAAAGTGCAAAACATTCTTTTTATTTGAACAAACATGGTTTAAACATAAAATACAACATGTAAAGCATTTTTAACCGGTAGAAAAGCATGTAATTGCACGTAGCACCCTTTAACAACAACATAGTCTAGGATCCTACTTCGTTGAGTCAAAACTTGACACCTCGAAAAACGAACCTCGACAAAATGAGATTCCGACTAGATATATGCAAAGCCCCCAGCATAGATACCAAGGATCCACTGTCTGATCCTTGAAAATCGAGCCCCGGGCCCATCAAAATCTAGAGAGAAGGTTGAGATTTTATGTGAAACGAGAACCAGATCTGAAAATATCTCAAAATATCTCCTAAACATTTGGTATTTATAGACCACGCCCAAATACAGGAGGTCATTCGACTGAACCTCCTCGTTTTGTCGACTAACGAAGGCTACTAAAAAGTTAAAAAACTCCACCGACCCAATCCAGTCGACTGACTCACCTAGTTCAGTCGATTGGATGCACACACTATCAACCCAGTCGATTGGTCAACGGGAAAACCATTTTCTACGACATAATAGGTTTTTCAACCCCAAACCAAACCAAACATGCCCTTTCCGAACCCGAACAAGCACCAAATACATATGCACGTGCTGTTCTACTATGAAAAAACAAAACCCCAACACATTGAGGTCAAGAGTTAACTCCAACTCCATCAACACTTAAATCATTTCAAAAATGAAACAGGTCGGGGTCTCACATAAAACCTTTAAATTCCGTTATGAGTTAACTATGATGAATCAACCTTAAAAACCTAACCTTTTAGTTGAGAAATGAAGATTTTTTATAAACCTTTGTGCCTCAAAGGAGATTTTGGAATGACTTTTCGCCTTTTTAAAGGTTATTTCTTTGCCCAAAAATGTGTTGAACGATACTAAAAATATCTCAAGTTTAGAAAAATAGGTTTTTAGCTTGGAAAAAGGGCCTGGAGTAAGACAGATCAATAGACCGATCGATCAGTCTATCCATCGGTCTTTTGATACTCTCGGTTCTCTTGTGCAGACAAGAGTCCGATCGATCGGTCTTTTCACCGATTGATCTGTCTAGGCAACTCTGGAAAATTTTGATGTTTTATTTCAAAGGCCTTGCTTTTAAGGTTGTGTTCTGCTCCTTTAAACGTTTCTTTTACTTTAAATCAAACCCTCAGTTGGATATATTTGAAAGGTTTTGAACTCATTTGTTTTTGCTTTGAATCATATCGATTAAAGTAAGCTTTAGCGGGTTTTAGTTTATAAATCGGGTTTTTCTTGGATGGTTGTCGTGGCCCAAGTTTGGTGCGTTACAAAGCCTATCTTGGTTACAGGGAACAGATAATAGCATTATCTATTGTTTCGACTCGCTGTGCTAATACACATTTTGTATATTGAACGAGACACATTGGGGTAATTAATTTTATACTGACTATATAAATTAATTCACACCCCAAGATTATTATGGAAGTACTTATACTCTTAATCTTGAAATAATTATTGATTTGCGTATATTTAATATTCGTTGTTTTGACTCATTAGAGGATGCGATCTTATATGATTTTATATTGCCGGTGAGTTGGATAGCAGTATTAATTATATGGTAAATATTAATTATTGACGGAATCCATGTCTCGAATGATCGGGATTGACGATATCCCCTTAAGGAAGCTTATAAGTTTTGACTGGGGCAAACCCTGCAGGTAGATTTTATTATTCAGCCGTCAGATAAGTTAAGTGGAAGCGCTTAAATAATTTCAAGATGCCAATTAAATTAAATTGTCTGTAATTAAATTTAATTGGCAAGTATCGTAAATATTAACGTAGGGAGTTGAGTTAAGCATTTAATAATAGGAGCTCAATGCAAGATGATTTTGAGATTATGGCTTAGAGTGCAATTATAGTTCTTTAGTGGTGTGAACTGTCATTTAGTATTTTATGGAAATTGTAGAAATTGCTGCAAGGTTTTAAATATTACAGATATCGCTGAGATATTTACTTAATTGCGAAAATCGCTGGATACGTATCTGGATCACACTAGAAGTCTTTGTCATAATTACTCAACAGGTCCCTACTACAGCTCTATAAATATGCAGGTAGGCTGAACCAAATTCATAACTTGTCTTGAAGACTAAGGTTAATCAGGCTCTGCCGGTACGAGTTTCCGAAGGATCGTAACCCACACTACATTCGGGAATCACATAAGAAAATATAGTAGAAGGTTTGATGGGGGTTTAACTTATAATCAAATTCGTAGCACAGGTTTTTATTTTGATCATTCAATATCAAAAAAATTTATCTGGAGCCCGTTTCGGCAATTGCCCGTCCAATTATTTTTATCAAAAAATCATTTATAAAAATAATAATCTTGGAAGTTTTGCCTCTAACAATTGGTATTAGAACCGTTTAGTTTTTTGTTTATGGTTTATCGAGGGGCCGGGTAGATTTAGAACTGTACTAGTTTTATTTTGCAGGCATTTTAATTCTGATTTTATGATCATTATTATTATCATGTTTGATTGAATGGTTTAGATGATGATTATAATTAATTTTTTTAATCACGAGGGTTGATCATGATAGTTTAAATTTTTTTTAGATTGCATGTAAGCTTACGAGACATAGGTTTTCGATGTAATAGCTATTATTTGTTTTTAAATATTAATTTAGAATATTTAAGAATATGTTGAATATCCAAGAACACAAAGAACAGGCGGCGACACCGGCGGTGGTTTTAGGAGTTACGGACCATGGATCGCGGTAGTTTTTTCACGGACTTTTTGATAATTTTTCTACTTGTTTTTTTTTTTGTTTTTTTGTTTTTGTTTTTAGACTTAAAAACAATATTAAAACAGCTCCCAAAAACACAAAAAAAATCAGCACAAAAATAGCCTACTCGGCGGCACCACCGGCGGCGGTTCGGGGCAATTTTTCGATGGTTTTTGCAATATTTTCGGGAGTGGTTTTGACAAGGTTTTTAGGCATAACATAGATGTAAAATACTACTGGAAAATAGTCTAAAAAGATGGAAAAAAACAGCAGCAAAGCATGCGGCAAAAAGCAGCACATGCGGCGGCGCTTAGGCATCGGCGGCAGTAGCTTTTCGAGGCTATTTTCGGAGCTTTTTTGGGACTATTTTTGAGGTGTTTTTTGAAGTAGCATGTTTCTGGATATTGATGCTATTTTTCAAAAAAAAAAAGGAGTAAAAAACACCATGGGACAAGCCCAAGTGGGCGACAGACAGCAGGCAGTGGCGGTAGAGGCGGCGACCGCTTGTTTCGAGGCTTTTCGATGGCTATTTTTTGGACTATTTTTCTTCTGATTTTTTTTTAAAAATAGTACTTTTCAAGAGTTATTTTTCATAAAAACGGCATAAAAAATGGAGCTCAGGAGTGGCGACAAAAGCCGCATGAAGGTGGCGGCATTAAGTAGCGCCAGCGGCGCCGGTGGCCGGCAATGGTGGTGGTTGGTCTGGGCTATCTTGACTCGTCTTTTCTGATATGTTTTGATCCAGATGTGATATATTTATTTATTACTACAAATCAAAAAGCCCTGATGCAATCGGGATGTAAGAAACTGATTTAGAAAATGATTATTACAGCTTATCTACGTAACATGAGACTCGAATTTATTAGTGTTCTATTCGATCATAAAATTGGGATATATACATAACTTACATTTATATTCTTATGAACTGCATGGATGATGTATATCTATTTTATATTTTTCTGTTAATTTAATTAATTCAAAAAATTCAGTTTTAATTAAATATTTTTTAAAGGAAAATAGAATAATTTTTAATTAAATTTTTTTATTAAATGAAAAAATTTTAGATATTTTATTTTTTACAAAATATCACATTTAAGATGATTTTTTTTTATAAAATCAGATATCTTGAAAAAACATAAAAATTAATTCTGAATTTTGAGTTAATTAAATTAAAAAATATTTAATCTAAATAAATTATTATTTTCAAAAAATATGTAACATAAAATTAAATAAATAAATGGCTTTAATCAGTACTTTAGCTGAAAAGCTAAAGAAAAAATTGTGCATTCATCGAATTTTATTTGTTACGTATTAAAACACATAAGGTTGATTTAGCAAACTAGAATATTTGGAATCGTGTACACGGAAAAAAGTTTTGGACTCTTTCAGGTCGTATGGTATTCGAAACTAATAAATTTATTTTAATTAGATGGATTTTTTATAACCCTTAAAAATATTTCAAAAATCTAAGTAGAAGAGAAAATTTATTCACAGATAATTCCTACGATTTTCATCATCAGTTTGTAGGCGATGTAATTAAATCTTATATGTTAGCAGTAAGGCCTTCCTCTCCATCGGACAAATTAATTGCGGTATCGCCAGTACAAACCTCCTTTAGGGATAATTCTGGATAATTATTAGTGTAGATCACTTCTTCATCTGAAGGGTTCATTGCAAAACAATTGATTTGGAATTACGTGGTGGTTAACACTTAATTGTAAATAATTAGTATTCTCTTCATCTGAGTACTACTATTATTTACTAGACCAAAATTATGTCAGTTATTTAATTTTACTTGACAGGGTCAATTGTCTAGATAGTAAAATTAATAAGAATTGGCATATCTGGACAAAAAATGGATAGTTGACGTCCTCCCATCGAGGCATGCTATTCACAGGATACCAGGCTACTGGCGAATTTCTTTTAAAATTGTTGAGGGAACCAAATTAAAATAAATTCAAAGTTTCGTTCGTCATAATTAATGATTATTTTTTTAATTATGTGATTCTCTAGAATAAAATGCCTTTCAATCCACTCGCTTCAATATTTAAAGAAAACAAACTTACGGGACCTAACTATGTAGATTAGAAAAGAAATTTAAACATTGTCTTAATTGCTGAGGATTATAAGTTTATGTTAACTGAGATATATCCACTGGTACCTTATGTGGGGGCGGCCGAACAGGAAACCCACGCTCATCAGAAGTAACGAAAAGCTGATAAGAAGGCTCGCTGTTACATTTTAGCTTCTATATCAAATGTTTTGCAGCATTAGCATCAGTCTATGCCTAGTGCCTATGACATGATTATGAATCTCAAAGAAATATTTGAGGATCAAAATTGTGCTGCGAGGCAGGTGGCCATGAAGTCTCTAATGAATGCAAACATGGCTGAAGGCACCCCACTTAGGAGTCATGTTCTGAAGATGATCAGTCATCTAAATGAACTGAAAATTCTAGGAAATGAAATTGATAGAAAAATCCAAGTCGATGTCATACTCCAATCACTGCTTAATATCTTTAAACAGTTCTGCTTGAACTATACCATGAACAAGCTCAGCTTTTCATTGGCAAAACATCTTAAAGAACTTCAAGTAGCCAAGGGTGTTCTTAGGAAGCCAAGTTCTGTGTATGTGGTTGAAAAAGATTATTCCTTTAAGCCGAAAGTGTGAGACCCTGACCCGTTTTATTTTTGGAAATGATTAAGCGTTGATGGAATAAGAATTGAAACTCGATCTTGGTGAGTGTTTTGAGCTTGGAAGCACATGAAAGACATGTTAGAAGAAGAATATGAGGCTCTAATGGTTGTTTGGACAAAAAAATGTGAAAAAAATGTGAAGGAAAGTGGAATACCTTCACTAAATTGGTCATAACATTTCGTACAAAGTGAATCCGGATATGATGTTTGAACCATTGGAAAGTAGACGTCTGGGGCTTCAATTGGTGCACAAGAACGACCCTATTTGGAGTTTGGATGAAGGAGATATGTTTGTTCAAAGTTGGACCAATAGTGTAGTCGCGAAAGACCGATCGATCGGTCTCGAGACGAATCGATCGGTCTGTGACGGATAGAGGCTATAAATGTCAGTTTTTGGGCTGGTTTTACCATTCTCTCTTTTCTCCTCTCTCTCTAAAAGCTTAGGTGCGGTTTAGGGTTTAGCTATGGAGGTTCTTGATGGTTTCAATGTTCGTCAAGGATGAAGATGTTGCCATTTCCTTGTGCGAGCGGCCGTTGAAGAGCGTGGATATGCTTTAGAAGCTCCCTTGAAGTTATGTGTGTTGGACTTTGGCGAGTTGGAGCTCACACGGGGATTGATTCTTGGAGGTAGGATCTTGACTACTCCTTGTGGTTTACTATGATTTGTGTTGAAGTTTTTGAAACTAAGTTAAACCCTAGTG
>JAUMHN010066019.1:0-26794 GCA_032360265.1 Heliamphora ciliata
AATATAAATATGAAACCACGAATGCAAAAACATCTCAAATGTTTCTCATTAATATGCCAAGGATCAAGAATAAAAAAAACAAAAAAGCATGGCTTTTAAGTATACATTCCTAACAAATTCAAGGGCTAGAAGCTGTGTGTTTTCAGTTAACAGTATTGAAGAGAAATGGGAAAGAAAAGGTTTTAAGTTTACTTATAGAAGTAAAGGGCTACCAGCAAAAGTAGAAATCTCCTCGCGATAAACAACATCCAGTCCAATCAAGGTCTCAACAAGTTTCATCGGAACAAAGTCCTTCCCCAGCCACATCTGACCTGTAATGTCAACCAATGAGCAGCTAACGCATCCATCACAAGGAACTACGAGGTAACGGGCAAGAAGGCAGAAGCACAGTGCATAAAGTTGCCGCAACTGAAAGCCAAGGTTACTGAGGTCGCTGTAGGATGAAACCTCTCAATAATTCAAGGAATGTCAAGGCAGTTGTCAGATGTCAAGAGAGAAGCTTCCATCTTGGATAGGCCACAGAGTTGTATTATCTGTAAAGGAAAAAAGTGGGTACAACAACAGATCTCTACATGGTCAGATCTAAAATAGCAGCAAACTCCTCTACAGTTGGGCATAGTTCCTCAAGATCAAAGTAGAAAACATGAGATTGTGGGTCCCACAGCTGTACAGTAGCACGTAGTAGTGGTTCGTTGGTCTTAACAGTCATTAGGAAAAATTGAGAGTTGATACCGAATGAGGCAAAATTGAGACGTTCAACATGAGAAAACTCCTCAATCCATGCAAAAAGTGGGCCGTGAAAGGAAGCTATTATGATGAAAGTGACAGAAAATGGGGACCCTAAAGGCTATACTTATAGTGCATGAGAAGACTGGACGTTAAAAAGTTCAGAAAAGTATAACTATTATGGCAACCGCCACCTTGGAGTATGGGACCGCTATGTTAAAAGTACACGGTACAAGGTTGCCACCTTCAAAACCTGGCGACAGCCATTTGGCTATTGTACTTTTTAGCGACTGCCAATTTCAAAGGTCCGCACCTTATTTTATACCCTTCTTTTTGCAGTTTTGTATTCTGTGCCAGGATAAAACGTTCATGCTCATTGTATCACGCAAAGCAGTTTAAGAAACAATCGAAGACAAGCCATGCAAACATATGTATATAAAAAATGCAATGAATGGCACGAAGGCCCAAATGTATTAGAAAGTATGAAGTAGGGGCACTCAGGCCCATCAACCAAATAATCTGGGGTACGTAGGCCCGAAACACCAAATGTATCAAAATAAATGTATCAGAATGTATCAAAAGAAGGGGGACCTCTCTCTCTTATCGACACTGACGAACTCGGTGAGAAGAAGGCTCGGCCTCAGCAAAACTAACATCCGTAAACAGTATCTCTAGGTCATCACTATCATCGCTACCACCTGAGGAAGAAGATACAATGCGGGATTGACTCCTAGCAAAAGAGATAGACCCTCTAGAGCGAGCTCTGGAGGAAGAGGCATAGGAGCCACGACCATATGCCATAGCCTGAATGGGAACCTGCGGTTGAACCAGAACCTGTAGCTGAATCGGAACCTGCAGCTGAACCAAAACCTACGACTGTACTATACCGGTGGCTGGGGTCGACAGCTGTTAAAATGAGATAAAGATAAGAACATAGTACAGAATAGAACAAAGAAGTCAAAGCAGATAGAAGATTCTCACTATGGACGCATGAACAAAGGCAATGCCAGCTGCCCGCACGGTAGCATCAAGCTCGCAGATCTGTGCCATCTGACTCGTGCATCCCAACAGCAGATGGTCTAGCCACACCTGGTTAACCTGTGAAAAAAAAAAGAAACGTAGTCAAGTAAACAAGTAAAGAAAGTAATCAAAAAAATGGAGGAAGAATGAAAACAAACCTGCCCGAGCTCAGCCCTAAACTCTGGCACTTATAGAATCATAATCGAAAGGGGAAAGGGATAGCCGTATACCACTATATGAATCTCCTATGGAATTTTTGGGCCCATCACCCCTCCAACAGCACCAGCAGCACCACCAACACCAGCAGTAGCAGCCTCAAGAATTGCCTCTGGTGCTCGTCCTCTCCTCTAACTAGCAGGCATAACTGGGCCAAGACCCAGTGGTCCTAACAAAGGAGCCTGAGCTTACGCTGTGTTGTCCCCTTCAGGCCCAAGAAGCTTAAAAACTAGGGTCCCCGCCATCTCGAGCAATATATCAAAACGGCTCAGTTGATCTGTCCAACGCAAGCGAGCTTGAGGAACCGCCAGAATTTGGAACTGGTCGAGGTCGAGCGACTGTCGAACCACCAGCTCGGCCAAGTAGTACTCACGGCAAAAGGGCCCCTCCAATAGGATTCGTCTCCTAGAGACATCATGACTACGCATCAAGTCCTCACTAGCCGATCTTCCATCCCATACCAGACACCCCAATGAACTTGCACGAACAATATGGCCAATGAAAAAGGAGAACAATGTACAATATGGTAAATAGTGCAACGTGGAAAGTAGTGTATAGTACAGTGTTCAATGCAGTGATCAGAGAACAAGTGCAGTGTAGAAAATAGTGTTTAGTGCAGAGAACGATGTAGTGTAGAGGACAGTGTATAGTGCTGTGTTCAGTACAATGAGCAGTGATCAGTGAATGGCATAATGCAAAAATAGTGTTCAATGCAATGTATGGTACAGTGATCAGTAATCAATAAACAAGTACAGTGATCAGTGGACAGTAAATGGTACAGTCAGAATAGAGCAAAATAAACCAGAGCAACAATAGCAAAGTATTGAATAAGAGATAAAAGTTGTACCTAGTTGGGGGTTAGCTGGTCTAAAGATGCCCAGAATTTGTCTAAGTCCTTCCCCTCGCTCTTCTTCCCCTTCAGCCCTCAGGCCTACCAAGCAGCGCGAGAGATAACTAGAGGATTAGCAGAGGAGTTTGCCGGGACATGAAGCCCGAGGAACTCATAGGTCCAAAGATGTAAAGAGAATGTGTTAACAGAAGAACAGATAACAGATGATAGAAGAAATGAATGAACAGTGCACATAAACTAAAACATACCTCACAAACACTCTTGTATCCCCTAATGCTAAGCTCCTAAGGGAATTGGGTCAGAGCTCTCATCGAGCCATACAAGGTCGCAAGCGTAGCTCCTCCCCAATCGTAGGTGGACACTCGATCGAGATAGGTGAGAGCATCAAGGTAGTGAAGATGCACAGTATTCTCCTTATTCGACAAAAAGGAGATACCAAACATATACAACAAGAAACCGCGAGCAACTCACTAGTAGTGATGAGGCTTGGTGTAATGGAAATGACAGAATCACTCAAAGAACCAAGTGTACCTGACTCGGTCCTGATCCATCGGTACTTATACAACGCCCAACAGGTATGTCAGAGCGTCAAGTGAACAAGCAATGTCTGGATCGAAGGGGGTAGGGGTTCCTCCAACTCGAATGCCCGTGATCATAGAAAAATCAAGTGGCGTCAGCGTCACCTCGAAAGTGGATAAGTGAAAGGTGTTAATGGTATCCCACCACCTCTTCGCTAAGGCTGTCAACCACACCCAGTCATTATTGGTCCTACCCAATAAGGATATGAACCGAGCAAAGCCAGAAATGTTGATGAGGGCCCGACTAGGAGCGGAGAGGGCATCAAACAACTCCAACACCTCATTGGAAGCAAAGCCGCTGAAATTGTGGACATACAGGCTAACCTAAAATGCAAAAGATGATCAAAAGAGATAATAAAAGGGCAATCGAAACAAATGGATTGCAGAAAATACAGAAAGAAATAAAAAAATCTTAGGTTCCTGTGTGTGTGACGATCATTTGGTTTTTTCAAGCCCTAGAAGACTAGGCACCCTAAGCCCTGATGCGCCAGTTAAATCTTTTAACCCTAGGTTCGTGTGTGTGTGACAATCATTTGGTTCTTTCAAGTCCTAGAAGACTAGGCACACTAAGCCCTAGTGCGCCAGCCAAATCTTTCAACCCTAGGTTCATATGTGTGTGATGATCATTTGGTTCTTTCAAGCCCTAGAAGACTATGAACCCTAAGCCTTAGTGCGGTAGGCAAATCTTTCAACCCTAGTTTCGTGTGTGTGACAACCCTTTGGTTCTTTCAAGCCCTAGAAGACTAGGCACCCTAAGCCCTAGTGAGCCAGGAAAATCATTTAACCCTAGGTTCGTGTGTGTGTGATGATGATCCTTTGGTTCTTTCAAGCCCTAGAAGACTAAGCACCCTAAGCCCTAGTGCGCCAGGCAAATCTTTTAACCCTAGGTTCATGTGTGTATGACGATCCATTGGTTCTTTCAAGCTCTAGAAAACTAGGCACCCTAAGCCTTTATGCGCCAGGTAAATCTTTTAACCCTAGGTTCATCTGTGTATGGCAATCCTTTAGCTCTCTCAAGCCCTAGAAGACTAGGCATTCTAAGCCCTGGTGAGCCAAATAAATCTTTCAACCCAATGTTTTTGTGTGTGTGACAATCATTTGGTTCTTTTAAGCCCTAGAGACTAGGCACTCTAAGCCTTGGTGAGCTAAGAAAATCTTTCAACCCTAGGTTTGTGTGTGTGTGACTATCCTTTGGTTCTTTTAAGCCCTAGAAGACTAGGCACCCTAAGCCCTAGTGCGCTAGGAAAATCTTTCAACTCTACGTTCGTGTGTGTATGACAATCCTTTGGTTCTTTTAAGCCCTAGAAAACTAAGCACCCTAAGCCCTAGTGAGCCAGGTAAATCTTTTAACCCTAGATTCGTGTGTGTGTGTGTGTGTGACAAGCCTTTGGTTCTTTTAAGCCCTAGAAGACTAGGCAACCTAAGCCGTAGTGCGCTAGGAAAATCTTTCAACGCTAGGTTCGTGTATGTGTGACGATCTTTTGGTTCTTTCAAGCCCTAGAAGACTAGGCACCTTAAGCCCTGGTGCACCAAGCAAATCTTTCAATCCTAGGTTCGTGTACGTATAACGATCCTTTGGTTCTTTCAAGCCTTAAAGGTTCGTGTACGTATAACGATCCTTTGGTTCTTTCAAGCCTTAAAAGATTAGGCACCCTAAGCCCTGGTAGCCAGGAAAATCTTTCAACTGTAGGTTCGTGTGTGTATAACGACCCTTCGGTTCTTTCAAACCCTAGGAGACTAGGAACCTTAAGCTCTGGTGCGACAGGCAAATCTTTATTTTAAATCCCTTTAGATATTTGTGATTGTCAAAAAAATAAAAATGAAAAACCATCCCCTTAGATTTTTGTGATTTTCGAAAAACTAAAAATTAAAAAACCATCCCCTTAGATTTTTGTGATTTTTAAAAAAATAAAAATAAAAATAAAAAATCACCCCTTTAGATTTTGTGAATTTCTAAAAAAATAAAAATGAAAAACCACCCCCTTAGATTTTTTGATTTTCTAAAAATAAAAAAAAAGAAAGAAAAATCACCCCCTATTTGCATCAAAACCCTAATCGTAGTACCCCTACGTTTTGTCCAGAATCTCTTTTGCACAGGTACCTAACTAGTTTTTAGTTCGATGTTTGGGTTTATCCTTTTAATTTTGTTAAATATGTCTAGTTAATTCACATATCTCAATATTGCATACAGTTATCATACACATCACAAGTCACAGGGGGATCCTAAACATGCATCTACTTTCAAGACAGTGAATGTAAAGCATACTTTGATACTGAAAGAAAGAGATAGGAGAACCTACCGAAGGGCACAGAAATGAAAGATGCTGCTCGGGTTCGCGAAGCAGCAAGTCATCGGCAACAACAGTGACCGAAGGCTCGTATTGCCTCATCTCACTCGAACCCAAGCGGTGGGGTGCCGGAGCATAGGTCATCGGATCAAAAGGTGTAGGGATGCCCTTACCAACATGTGGATCAAGGAAGCCCTCAACCTCCACCTTGACAGCTGCCTAATCTGTAGCTGCCTATCCCGTGCCGCTTTATCCTGGTCCTCGGCAGTACGAAGTAGGGACCGCTCAGCCTCGGTCGCGAGTATATCCATCGCCTCCATGGTAGTGGAGGGCTGAGGAGCAGTAATCTCACCAATCGAAATACAAGAATCGACACCCCCAATGGAGCCCATGGAAGAACACTCTACAGCGGAAGGGCATCGTCGTGCCCCCAAATCGTCGTCTCCATGACCCTGGCCCACCAGGAATAAGAAAGGAATTACAAACAGTAACGCAAACATCGTGTATCGAGGAGGGGTACTCGTAGAGTAAAGGGAAAAGCTTAAAGGTCGCAAGGAACAAGAACGACCAAGAGAGAGTTTGGGAGACTTTAAGAGATAGTGAGAGAGCTAGAAAAAGAGTGAGAATGCATGAATAGGGGATAACTCGCGCGCCTGACGAAGCCTTATGCGCGTTTGGATGTGGCGATTGCTACCTTTAAAGGGGGCAACTGCCAGGATGTTCAAGGGACACATGGCGACTGCTAACTTGGAAGGGTTTTGAGTGCGTGGCCGCCAACCTGTTAACGGTCACATCACCTGTCTTGGTTTCTGGATCTGGAAACCGCCACCTTTGAAGTTGCCAGGCACGTGCTTTTTGAGTAATCATGACTTTTTGGGGTTTTGGGGTTTGTTTAGGGTTTTTATGGGTATTTTTCTACAAAAATATATTTAGTTATATATGGGGTTTTTTCTACGAAAATATTTTTAAATATATTATTCTAGAAACCTTGTCTTTATGTGGGGTTCTCCCAATAAATTTAATTTTAAGGTCTTGACTTGATTTTTTAAATATTTTCATTCCGTTCTCATCTCAAAATTTTAAGGTTTGACTCGATCTATTAATTTGTAGTTTTCTCTCGATAAATTTAATTTTGAGCCTTGATTCGGCTTTTAATTATCCTGTGCTTTGTCTCGAATTTCTAGGTCGTGACTCGACCTATTAATTCATTGTTATCCTTACGATGAAGATAGTTTTAAGTCTTGACTCGGCTTTTAATTATTTTTTTATCCCGTGTCTCGTCCCAAGTTTTTAGGTTTTAATTCGACCTATTAATTCGTGGTTTCTTTTCGATAAAGATAGTTTTAAGCATTGACTCGGTTTTTAATTATTTTTATCCTGTGCTTCGTCCCGAGTTTTTAGGGCTTGACTTGACCTATTAATTCTTGGTTATCCTTCTGATGAAGATAGTTCTAAGTCTTGACTCGGCTTTTAATTATTCTTGTCTCGTCTTCGTCTCAAAATTTTAGGTCTTGATTTGACCTATTAAATCATGGTTCTCTCCTTTAAGGTTGATTTTTAAGTCTTCACTCGACTTTTTAGTTATCCTTATCCCGTTATCGTTTCGAGTTTTTTAAGTCTTAACTCGACCTAATTAATTTGTTGTTGCTTTCCCGGTTAAGATAATTTTTAGGATCTTGACTCAATCTTTTTAATTATTTTATCCCCAGCTGAGTTCTTAGATATTGGCTCGATCTTTGACTTGTTTTTTTGTTTTTGCCCATTTAGATTTTGACTCGATCTTTAGGAATTATTTGATCATACTGGTGTTTTGTTAGCATCTGCATCATATTTAGTACCTTTATCCTTATATTTTTCCAGGAACTACGTTTTAATCTGATCCCTAGCAAAGGGGTACGTAGGCAGCTCGATGGAAATTCGAGTATGACCAACATCATATGCATGCTTATGTGTTTGTGGCCTAAGATTGACGGCTCGGTCAAATGGATATTATCTCTAGATCTTTCATATAACTTGCATTACCCGTTGCTATACAAGTTATATCAAAGAGAGGCAACTGAAGACACCCCAATTTAACCCCATTAATCAAAGATTGATTTGGGTGAATCCGATGATAAAAACATGTGGAATGATGCTTTTTAATGATCCCAGGAAGCGATCTAAGACCCATGTTCGAACCCAATGATCAAAACATTCAAATTAGTGAACCAACTTTGAGCCGCCAACTTTGAACCATGGAACCACCAGCTCCATTATGGCGACCGAAATAAGAAACTCTTGAAAACCTTTGCTAAGGTGGCAATCGCCAACTTTGAACCATGGGGTCACCAACTTCATTGTGGCGACCGCCATAAGAAACCCATAGAAATTTTATTTTTGTGGCGACGGCCAACTCCAAAAATCCTGACATGTCCCAAAACGTGCCAGCACCTCATTGGCTGATGAATTCTATAAATACCGTAACTCTGGTACATTTTTTAGGACAAGAATTTAAGTGAGAGGTACTCAACAGAAGTACCGAGATAGTGCCTTGACACTAACACCCTACCGCTTTGTCGAAGTATGAGTTTCATTCAGTACACCGATACGCTGCCAAATTCTTGATTCATCAACTGGAGTTGGAGTATTTTTCGAGGATTGGATAATTGAGCACTATCCTTCTGACTAGAGGATTCACCAAGGTTACGCTTTAGGTATTTTGTTGGATCCTCGACACTTCTCTCTTCATTTTTCTTACTCATATGAAGAGGCCAAGTTATAATTTGAGTACTAATTCAATTTTATGTTTAGTCCTTAATTGAATCTAAGACATGGTTTTTTTATAGATTACTTGTATTTTTGCCATAGTTTTGGTTAAAGTGGATTAAATTATATTTTATTTTATTAGTTAGATTTCATTACATGTTATAAGTGCATTACCATCATTGTATTTATTTCACTACAATTTAGCAATTGTGCCTAAATTTCTTACAACGTAGTTTATAATACTACGATTGCAATATTTTTGGCACCAACATTACTGTGGTCACAATAATCAATGTTGCGCCCACATCTTTTTAAGCTTTATTTTGTTATAGTCGTTTTTTTATAGTTTGTTATTTTAATTCTAAGTAACCTGTTTTTGTCATTTTAATATTTTGGTTAGCGATACATGAGGTTTAGTACAATGTTGATGTGCTAATTATTATAGTTTTTTATACCAAAAGCATGTTTAATTTTAATGATATACTACTTGTATTCCTAACATAGTTTTAACTCCATAGTCTCGATTAGATTTTATTTCACGTTATAGATATAGTGCATTGCCCTCATTGTACTATTTATCAAAATTTAGGGATAGTGCCTACATTCTTCTTTACGACATAGCTTTCGATGCTATGATCGTGATCACATGGCACTAACAATATAGTAGTTGTGACAATTAATGTTACGTCCTTATATTTCGAATTCAATATGTCTGTTACAATTTTTATGGGTTATAGTAGTATTTTGGATTACTTTTCAACATGTTGCTCCCATAAACCATTTTGTTTTGTTATTTTAATATTTTGTTTTGGTATGCTTAGGGTTTAGAATTTTTCTAGTATTATTTTCTTTTATCATCGTAATTCTGTTGTTTTAATTCTAGCGTGATTAGGTTTTTCTCTATTTTTATACTTTTGTTGATGCCATGCAGTTTGCTCCATATACCTTTTAGTTAGATTTTGCATGCCGTATGATTTAGAATTTTTTTCTTTATACTTTGTTTGGTATTCTATATACATATGCTATGTATTTTTCTTTATTTAATTTTGAATGTTCTCTATTTTTCTCAATTTTTTGTATTTGTATGCATTTGAGAAATCTAATTAAGAACTAATGATGATTAGTAGAGACGAACCTCACGATTAGGCGAACGGGATGCCTAACACTTTTTCCCAGTTAGTACTTTAGCCCCCGAACCATTATTTTCTCTGGTTATCATTTTTAAAGATCAGTGGCTCATTTTATTTTTCTTGATTTTTCTCAAAAATCAAGGGGCGATTTCATTTTTCACAAAAAAGGGTTTTTAAAATTTAATTTTCAAGGTGTTAAAGTATTTTTTAAACATTTCTTGAATATTTTTTTTTTGAGACAAAATCCTAAATCACAGCGCCACACACCCTTCTCTGTTTCCCCAAGACATAAGTCAAACTCAACAACCTCCTCAAGCATGTCCTACTATTGCCTGACAATAGAAGCTAACGCACCATGGGATCTCCTACTAAGTGCATTAGCCACGACAATGGCCTTCCTGGGGTGATACTAATGATCAAAATCGTAGTCCTCCATAAACTCCATCCACCTTCGCTAAAGTAAGTTTAGATCTTTATGAGAAAACAAGTATTTCAAACTCTTTTGATCGGAGAAAACTTCAAAATGCACACTGTAAAGATAGTGTTGCCATGCCTTCAAGGCAAAAACCACGGTTGCCAATTCCAAGTCATGTGTTGGGTAGTTTTGTTCATCAGTCTTCAACTGTCGAGATCCATAAACTACAACCTTTCCTTCTTACATCAGGATACATCCCAAGCCATCAGGCAACACGTCACAATAAACCGTGTAACTAGCACCTCGTTCCGAAATGACCAACATTGGTGCACTTGTCAATCTCTTCTTCAGTTCTTGGAATGCTAGCTCATAAGACTCACTCCAAACAAATTTGGATCCATTTCGTGTAAGGCGAGTCATTAACGCGGCAAGTCAAGAAAAGTCTTTCACAAATCATCGGAGTAACCTGTCAAATCCAAAAAGCTTCAAATCTCAAACACATTCTTTGAGCGTTCCCAACTCATCACTACATCAATCTTTGAAGAGTCTACAGATACTCCATCTCTCGACACCACATGTCCAAGAAACTTCACCTTAGGCATCTAAAACTCACACTTCTCAAATTTTGCATATAATTGATGCTTCCTTAGAAGCTGTAGAGCAATACGTAGATGTTCTTCGTACATCTCCCTCGATGGTGAGTGGATAAGAATGTCGTCCACAAACACGACTACAAAACTGTCAAGATACTGATGAAATATGCGGTTCATCAAGTCCAAGAATATCGTAGGTGCATTCGTCAAATCGAATGGCATGACTAATAACTCATAATTACTATAGCGAGTTCGAAAGGCAGTCTTTACTATGTCCTCTTCTTTGATTCCTAACTTTTGGTACCTTGATCTCAAGTCAACTTTGAAAAATAACTTGAACCCTTTAATTGATCGAACAAATCATCAATCCTTGGAATAGGATACTTGTTTTTCAACATCACCTGGTTCAACTTCCGATAATCAATACATAATCTCAAAAACCCATAATTTTTTTTTGGCAAACAAAGTCGGAGCTCCCCATGAGGACATACTTAGGCGACAAAACCTTCGTCTAGCAACACCTAAAGATGTATCTTAAGCTCTAGCAACTCTGCTGGTGCAAAATGATAAGACAACATTGAAATAGGAGCAGCTCTCAGAATAAGATCGTCTCACGAGGTGGTGGCAACTCGAATAGATTGTCAAGAAAGACATCTAAATAGTCAGAAATTATAGGGAAAACTCTCATCGAACCCCAACTGCCTCATTCAACATAAGAGCAGAAAAGAGGAAACTACAATTTTCCCGATTTCGCACAACACTAGGCATGGACACTAGACCATCGTCCTGATCACCCACAATATAAAAATAATTGCCCTTAGGTGTACATATCGATACCCACTGTCGATCATAATCGATATAGGCACTATAGATGGTAAGTCAATCTATCCTTAGGATGATATCAAACGTGGTCATATCGAGAATGATAAAATTAAACTCTAAACAGCGGCCAGTGACCTCTAACTCACATGATATACAGACTCGTCCCAATACTACGCTCCCACCGATCGGGGTTTCTACACACAACGTACTACCCAACGTGTCTATCTTCAGCCCTAAAATATATGCAAAAATAGATGAGATAAAAGAATGTGATGCTCCTGTGTCGATAAGAATACTGGCTCATGAACGATACACTAAGAGAGTACCTCTGATGAATGAAGTAGTCACTGAAGCGTCAGGCACAATTGGTGCCTTCGAAGAACTCAGATTAGTGAGAGTAAATACTCACCCCTATGGTCCCCTAGCCTGTCCACTATGGCTTGCATTGTGGATTGCCGTACTGACTAGGCTGAAGTGCCCCATTCTATAACCCCAGAAGTTTTAGCTGCTGGCTGCTGCTGTGGTTGCCGGTAAATTTGTCATCCCTATGCAGACTAAACAAGTGGCACACTTTTTGTGCTCTATATACTCCCTCCCTAAGGGAAGTTCTTGCGAAAATGTCCTGATTGACCACATCCAAAGCATATCGGTGGTCCTCTTCCCTAGAATTGAACATGTATAGAACTCTGGGGCTGTCCCCTCAGCGGGTAATCCACAGCACGATGCCCTAGTTGTCTGTACTGCTAACAAATGAGCTCCCTTTGCTCCGACTGTCCCGATGAAGCCACCAAGGGTGCTGGTGTTGAGAACTGCTGGTATGACTTAGTAGGATAAGAACTGGGACCGGACGACCTATGCCTGTTGTTGCGGTGTCCACCTAACTGTGCACTCACTCCTCCTTGCGGTGCCATTGCCTCCCTAGCTTTACGGGTCTCGTTTAAAGTATTCTCAACGGTGACTGCCGATTCCACCAACTCAGTAAAAGTGCATAGCCTTAATCCTGCCACCCTTTCCTTGATTGCAGGTCTCAAACCCCTCTCAAACCTCTTTGAATGTAGCTCATCTATGGCCATAGATTCCTACACAAAGCGGGATAAATTGGTAAACCTAATCTTGTACTATACAACATTCATCATCCCTAGGTGAGCAAAAAGAACTCATCTCGATAGATGTCCCTAGAAGACTCAAAAAAGTATTTATCCAGAAACACCTTCATAAAAGCAACCCACGTACCCTCCACAGTAGTTCTGGAAAACTTTCACCATTCATGGGCATCACCCCTCAACTAAAATGCGGCAAACGCTACCCTCAAGTCATCTTCGACTATCTATAATGTGTCTTATACTCTAGTCACGAGCTCTAGCCATTTAGTAGCCACTTTGGGATCAGAATCTCCGACAAAAGTAGGAGGATCAAGACATTGGAACTCATGCATTGCAACGGTCACCCTCGGCTTAGGTACTCTCGTCCCTCCCATAGCAGCCTTAACTATCTGGCGGATGGAACCCACCATTTCACGTAGCAAATCTACCTTGTCTGCTGATCCTTGGGGAACATTAGCATTCCCGACATCAGGAATTAGCACATCTCCTTGGCCTAAACCACGACAACAACCCGAACCACGGCTTCGTCCTCTCCACGAGAACATAGCTTCTATATGAAAAAAACATAGAACATAACAAGAGTAATGAGTCAATTTGAGTAACCTACTCAGATTCCTCGCTATAAAGTACATTGACCAAACGCATTTTTGACTTGGCTTCCAAGTTGATCAATCCAAATGCTTGAAGGTAAGACAGATCAATCCTAAGGTCCACCCTTCATGTTCATGTATAACACAACATTCTCATGTTATTAAAACATTTAAACACATGCAACCATCCTCACAGGGTGATGCAACATTTTTCCACGGCTCTTAGGTATTCGAACCTAAAGCTCTGGTACCAATTTGTCACGTCCCAAAATCTAGGTCACATGAATCACCCAAGAAAAAACCCGTTTTATGATACCAAGATCCACTAAAATCACCCGAGCCCAAACGGGTCAAAGAACCTAACCCAAAAATGAATTGAAAATCTTTGAAAAGCGCACTTTCGAGAATTTATTTTGAGTAAAAGAATAACCCAAGAAAATAAGGTTAAGGTCTTGAGAGCTAAGCTTTAAAAATAACCAATAAACTTTTTCAAAATCTGCCCAGACCGATCGAGCAGTCCTTAACAGTACTCAATTTTTCTCCATGCCTGCAAACAATCGAGGCATGCATATATAAAACCGCTCAATAGACCGATCGATCGGTCCATCGAGTGGTCTAGCCCTAGACCACTTTTTAAAAACTAAACACTTGAAATCCAACACTTAGTAAATTTTCTGCCTTTTTTAACACATTCAAGGCAAAATGGAATAACTTTAAAAAGTGCTAAAACTTGATTCAAACCTCTGTCGAGGCGCATGTGTTGATATTAAACATAAATCAACCAAAAACCGTTTATACAACATTGATATCAACCATCTAAAAACTATTTCAAATGACAATGGAACTAATACAACCAACCCAAGGTTTCTCATGTTCTCATACAAATATACATGTGTTGAAACCATAGCCTTGAGGATTACAAAATATATGCTTTCATGTATAAAACGTATTATAACGATTACATGGTCCAAAATAGTTAAAATAAGAAAACTACAAGCTTTCTAATCAGCCACCACCCTTCGAACTTCACCACATCAAGCTAAATGATCTGGATCACCTGAAATTATTTGAATCTAACAACGTGAGTCGAAACTCAATAGGAACTTACTAGTATGAATTAAAAGCATAACATGCAATCACCAGTTATATGAACAACTCAACCACATAAGTTTTTAAAACTGTTTTTCCTCCAAATCACGATTGTTCACATAACCCAACAACGTCCAACAATTTAAAAACATCACTAAAGTCATTTTAGTTTCCAACAAGGTTTTCCAAACAAAAAGGGCTTACACAACCATAATGATTTACACGTACCGATATCGTTGCACCGAAGATAATGGCAACAACTATAGTCTCCCATCTTTGACCTAGGTTCGGAGCATCCAATGGCTCGCTAGGTAATGACAAGTTCTATACCTTGCCACAACAACTAACGCCTGCCATTGGGGAAACCACTTCATTTACAAGGATTAACCCAAAGAATCAAAGCACCTATTTACACAAATATTTGGACTTTCACCGAGTAGCAATTGAGACCCACATTTACACATTATTACGGTACATTCACAAAAATCATTATAGGCACACAGCTTAACTATTAATTCGATTAAAGGCACAAAGCCAAACTATCTAAAATTCATAGAGATAAACCAACGTTTTTGCACAAAGCTATCCTCTATTCAACCAAGCATTTAAAACCCATGCTCAACCCCAAGGATTAGCTCCAAACACCAAATTTCATATTTTTGCAGCATTCACATAATCTCCTCTAGTTTTCAAAGCACATACATGCGAAAATCATATATACACATGCGTCCACAAACTTTGTAATAAACCTCACAAACGCAAAATATACTTTTTATCCAACCAAACAAGGTTTAATTACAAGATTCAACATTTATAGCATTTAAACACAGTTAAAATGTGTATAATTACATATAATACCCTTTTAAAGTAAGATAATTTAGAATCCTACCGTATGAAGTTAAAAACTCGAAACTTTAACCACTGGTGAAAAACCAAAGTTGCTGAAATAAGATTACCCTCGGCGTGTACAACACCGTTCCACTCTCGCAACGCTAAAAATCACACCCGGAGTAAGAAAAGATCTTAAGTGAAGGCTAGGGTTCCACTTTACTCCAAGGGAAAGAGAGAGATAGAAAGAAAGTTGTTTTGAAAGCTTGGGACCAAATGACAATACAATGGTCTATCCCACGCATAACAACTCCCGACAGATTAATCGATCGGTCTAAGGACCGATCAAGCGGTCATGCCCAGAAAATTTCTAACTTTTGCATAACAATGCCCACAGTTTAGGAATTAATTCTATCATGCATTTTTAAGTCACAACATGCATACATCACATAAAAATAAACCATTTTACAAGAACTATATGTAAATTATAACACGTTGAGAAAATATTACAAAATAAAAATGGACCAAGCCTCACAACTAATAACTTTTAAGCCCACCAAAAAAGTCAAATAAGCGGATGTGAAATTCTAAGGCTGCCTTTATATATAAAAAAAAACCAAAAGCAAGAAAAAAAAACCAAAAACGCTAAAAGGGTGAAATTAGAAATAGTTATGAAAAAAGTCTAAGCCTAAAAACAAATACACTAAAAGCTAGGGAAGAAAAACGAGACTTTTTAACTTTTAGGATTTTAAGCTCTAAGCTAAAAAGCCACTTAACGTTGACAGCCAAACGATGGCATAGTTATGAAATTTTGTAGTTCAAATTATAAATATTTGTAATTAAAGAATATTTAAAAAGCCAAATCAAAGTTGTGAATTATGGCTTATGTATTTTTTAATTATTATAGTTAAATTTATAAATTTATATGATTATTGATTTATGAATCTGTATAAATTTTAGTTATGAATTTATATTATTTAGTTATAATTTATATGATAAAATTTATAAAAATATATTAATGCATGTTATACACCAAGAAGTTTATATGGAGTGAAATTTAGACTTCTAAATGAGTGGACAAATATGAGACTGACATATTTATGGTCTCAAGTACGGGGTAAGGTTATTTAGAGAAAAAAAGGACGGGGTTAGGTTATTTAGAAAAGGAAAAAAAAAAGGGGGACAGGGTTAGGTTGAACTTCAACTTTGTAATTTATGTTTTTTTTTTTCATTTTAAAGATTTTCTTTTGGAGTTAATATTTTTTCCCCAAGTTTTAATTGAATAGAGGAACGATTGCTTTTTTTTCCATTTAATGTTCTTAATAATGTGGCCTATTTTTCATTTTACGTTTATCTAGTTAAGAGTACCTTAAAAGTAAAAAGGATAAATTAAAAGTTCACTAAAGATTCCCCTCCAAAACACCCTCCCTCTAAAAAAAAGATAAAAAGAAAAAACATACTTAATCAGTGAAAAGAAAAAAAAGAGAAATTTCACTAAAGATTTTCCCCCCTCCCCGCCCCCTCCCAAAAAAAAAAACATACTTAAACGGTGGAAAGAAAAAAAGACAGAAATTCCAAAGAGCAAACTCGTTTGCTCTTCCAAACATGGACGTAAGGAGTAGTGAAAAGAAGAGAAATGTGATAATTTCGTCAATTCAAACCATGATTGATGAGGATTTTATGTGCTTGAATTACACTAACAATTGGATGGGTTCTTGTATCTCATATTTCATTTCTAAATTACAAGGAATACTACTACTCTAATGGGATTACAAAACCAACTCTAGGTGGAATTAGCAAACTCATAGAGACCTTGGTATTAGAAATCCATGCAAACTGGATTGAATGTCTTTGACTATATTACTCTCATAAACGTGGTCGTTTGTACTTCTCGACATTACCGCCGTTGATCGTTCTCCTCTATGTCAACATCACAACATTGGCCACTGTCGCTCGTTCTCCTCTTGCCCTCTTCGTCACTCTATTTTGCTTCATTACCGTGACTATTTTTTCTTTCTAATGATATTTGGATGGTCAAGTGGCCTAAGAAAGAATTATAAAATGGAAAAAATAAAGAAAAGTAAGAGAAAAAAAAATAGTTAAGGTTGGGTCAGTGCTGAGAGCGAGTAGAAAGAAAAACAAATTGGGTAACTAAAATTATTTATTAAGGCCTTCATTGGCAATCATGACTTTTTAATTTTTTGACAAAAACGTCAAAAAACTAAGGTTGCTTATTTGGTAAAAAAGTAAAAAAATTAAAAAAGTAAAAAGTCAAATCAAAATACAAACTCCTACGATTCTTAAAATACAATAATTTCACTTATTCATAACATATTTGCTACCACTACTAATAATATATAATTGTTAATATCAAATATATAGAAAGATAAAATTGTTCACTTTGAACAAAAAATAAAAAAGCTAGCTTTTTATCCAAACAACTAACTTAAAAAAAGCTAGCTTAAAATTTAAGTTACCAAACAACTTACTTTAAACTCAATTTAGCTTTTTGGCTAAAAATACAAAAAAAATAAAAAAATTAACTTTTAAGCTAATTACCAATCGGGGCCTAAATATAGGAGTACAATTGAAAATTAATAAATTTAATTAAATTCCTCATGTACAAATTAAACAATTTATGGTTTAGCCCATCACATAATCCAATAAAAATCAAACATGTAAAAAGCTAATCGAATCTTGTTACTAATCAAACTTCATTGTTAATTGCATATCATTGTTAATCCTACTCAATTTATACTTGTTATCAAACGAGGCCTCAATGTTTTATGATTTGAGCAATTTGCGTTATTATCTCCAAATACATTTGGGTCACATATTTATATGAGTTCCACCAATGTGACCCAAGCCTATGAATGGAAAAAAGTTTGGAATAAATTTGTTATTTTATTGGAATACTAATTTTCTCATTTGGTTTAACAAAAAAATTTGGCGAAAATTACATGAGCACCCTTTATACAACTTACTTTAAACTCAATTTAACTTTTTGGCTAAAAATACAAAAAAATAAAAAAGTTAACTTTTAAGCTAATTACCAATCGGGACCTAGATATAAGAGTACAATTGGAAATTAATAAATTTAATTAAATTCCTCATGTACAAATTAAACAATTTATGGTTTAGCCCATCACATAATCCAATAAAAATCAAACATGTAAAAAGCTAATCGAATCTCGTTACTAATCAAACTTCATTGTTAATTGCATATCATTGTTAATCCTACTCAATTTATACTTATTATCAAACGAGGCCTCAATGTTTAATGATTAGAGCAATTTGTGTTATTATCTCCAAATACATTTGGGTCACGCATTTATATGAGTTCCACCAATGTGACCCAAGGCTATGAATGGAAAAAAGTTTGGAATAGAATTGTTATTTTATTGGAATACTAATTTCCTCATTTGGTTCAACAAAAAAATTTGGAGAAAATTACATGAGCACTCTTTATACTATGATCGTATATTGTTTTACCCTCTAAACTAAAGAAATGTACAAAACGATCCATTAAACTATTCGTCGGTATCACTTTAACCCTTTCTGTTAATTTTTCTTCTTTCAACTTAATGAAAAAAGAGAACCAGAGTTGCAATCATTTAAACAGAAGGGGTTGGAGTGATACCATCGAATAATTAAGGAGGTCTATTTGATATGCCTCTTTAGTTTATGGGGTTTATTTGTACGCTTAATTGATAGAATGCTAACTGCAGGGGTTAAAGTGATACCAACGAATAGTTAAAGGGTCATTTTGTACACTTCTTTAATTCAGGAGTAAAGTGATACACGGTTATAATATAAGGGGTGTCTGTGTAATTTTTTCAAAATTTTGGAATGTCTATGACTCCATTCCTAATAGAATCGTCATTCATTATTTTATGAGAATAGTCATTCTATTAGAAAAGGCAAGGATTTTCTAATGGAATGACAATCCTATTCCTTTTTATTTTTTGTTGAGACCAAAATACTTGCATACCTCTTTACTTATTTTATAAAAAAATTACACTTCATAAATCACCACCACCTCACCACCACCACCACTCACACCCCTACCACCACCTTCCCAAAGCTCTGACCCCCGACCTAAAACTTCATACGCATGTACCCTCAACCCTTGACCATAACCCTGAATTCCTGATCTCCGGATCCATAACCTTAGACCTCGGACACTAACCCCAACCCCAGCCATGACCCTAAACCCTCGATCTTAGATCTCAACCCCAGCAACATGCTTAAACCCTTGACCCAGGACCCCAACCCCCAAACCCCAAACCCCAAACCCCAAACCCTCATCAACCCCCAAACCCCAAACCCCAAACCCCAAACCTTGGACCCCAACCCCCGACCCCAGACCCTCGACCCTTGACTCTCGGCCTAAGGCTCCTAGCCCCACCCTTGACTTTGGACCTCGACCCCAGACCCCAATCTCGGACCCCGATCCTATTAGGGTTGGTATACTAAAAATCATATTTTTAGTATTTAATTTTATTTTAATAAAATTAATTTTTCATTTTATGAAAATCTTTATGAGTAATTTATGTATATCATTTCTTTAATGATTATACATGGATGTCTTAGATTCTGTACAGTATTTAATCTGGTGTGTAAAGTACGACTTGCACACAGAAGATCAGATTTTAGGTTCTTACAGAATAAAAAATTTATTTTCACAATTTAGATGAAAATTGATATACCATCGGTACGACTGTAATACAAAGTTTTAGTAGGTCTATTTTGGTTATAGGGAACAGATAATAGTGTCGTCTATTATTCCGACTCTCTGTACTAGTACACTTTGTGTGTATTGAACGTGACACATTGCGGTAATTAATTTTATACTAACTATATAAATTAATTCATACCCTAAAATTATTATGAATAGTTCTTATACTCTTAATTCTGAAATAATTATTGATTTTTGTATATTTAATATTCGTTGTTTTGATTCATTAGAGGGTACGATCTTATGTGGGTCTATATTCCCGGTGAGTTGGATAGCGATATTATTTATATGGTGAATATTAATTATTGACGGAATCTACGTTCCGAAAGATCGAGATTGACAATACCCTCTTAAGAAAGCTTATAAATTTTGACCGGATCAATCCCTGCAGGTGGATTTGATTATCCTACGGTCAAATAAATTCATCGAAAAGACTTAAGAAATTTCAAGATACTGATTAAATTTAATTGTTAATAATTAAATTTAATTGGCGGGTATCGAGAATCTTAACGTGGGGAGAAATGTTAATCATTTAATAACAGGAGCTCAATGCAAGATGATCTTGAGATTGTGGGTCAGAATGAAATTATAGTTATTTAATGGTGTAAACTGTAATTTAATATTTTATAAAAATTGTAAAAACTGTTGTTAGTATTTTATAATTGCAGATATCGCTATGATATTTGATAAATTGCAGAAACCGTTGATACGTATCTGTGTTCCACTAGAAATCTTACTCATAATTACTTTACAGGTCTCTGTTGTAGCCCTCTAAACATACGAGTAGATTGAACTAGTTTCATAACTTGTATTCAAAACTAAAGTTGTCCAAGTTCTACCGGTACGAGTTCATGATAGTCCGTAGCTCACATTACGCTCGAAAATCGCATAATAAAATACAGTAAAAGGTCTGACGAAAGCTTCATCTTGGAATAAAAAATATAGTTGAAGATTTGACCGATAAAAGGTATTCTTCTAAATTAACTTTGGTTGCATGAATTTTAATTTTGATTAATCGACGTCAAAAGTTTTATCTGGAACCTGTTTCGGCGTTTGTCCGTCTAGTTAATTTTTTACTAAAAATTATTTACAAAAACATTGATCTTGACAGTTTTACCTCCAACAATTGGTATCAGAATCGTTTTATTTTTTGTTTACGGTTATAAGGGCCGGGTAGTTTTAAAGCTGTGCTAACTTGATTTTGCAAGTGTTTTAATTTCAATTTTATTTCATGTTTGATGATTATTTATTTAATTTAATCATGAAAGTTAACTGTGATAGATCAAATGTGAGTCTTCAAGATATAGGATCAATGTAATAGTTAGTTTTTTTTTAAATATCTATTTAGATTATTTAAGAATATGTTGCATATATCCAAAAATACGAAGAACGGCGGCGGTACCGGCAATGGTTTCGGGAGTTACGGGTCATGGATCATGATGATTTTTTCACAATTTTTGGACTTATTTTCCAGCAGCTTTTTCTGCACCTTTTAGGCTTAAAAGCTGTATTAAAACATGTCCCAAAAGAAACTGCATAAAAAACAGCCTTGCTGGCAGCACCATCAACGGCGATTTCAGGCCGTTTTTTTAATTGTTTTTAATATTTTTGAGACTGGCTTTAAGTAGGTTATTTAACATAAAATAGCAATAAAATACCACTGGAAAAACAATCCAAAAGTGAAAAAATAGTATCAAAATAGGTGGAAAAATCGGGCAGCGACAGCAGCAACAGCCTTCGAGAGCAATTTTTAGGGCTTTTTGGACTATTTTTGACGCGTTCTTTGAAGCGTAATGTTACTGGATATTTGACCTATTTTTCTAGAAAAAACGGGTACAAAAAGACATTCAAAAAAACCGCAAAAAGGGGTTGTTTAGGGCGGCGACGTAGCTACTAGCGGCGGCGACTGTTCAGTATTTTTTGGGCAGTTTTTAAGCAGATTTTTTGATAGAAAAATACTAATTTTCAAGGGTTATTTTTCGATATGAGAAACGTAGAAATGGAGTACCGAGGTGGTGGCAAAAGCTGCCTGAAGATGGCGGCAATAGGTGGCAGTGGTAGGCTGGTGGTGACAGGCAGTGGTGGCTTGGTCCATGGCTGTCTTTGATCGATATTCTGATGTATTTGATATTAATACGATAAATCTGTATATATCAAAGTGTATTAAGAATTCCTGATACAATCGGGACACAGAATCAGAAACGAACAAAAATTGATGCAACTTATCTTCAACAGGAATTTGAAACTCACGAGAGTTTCTCTTTTGATCATAAAACCGAATATATACATATTGTGTTTATATATATATGAATTGCGTGGATGATTGCATATCTGTTTTATTTATCCTCTTTATTTAATTAATTCAAAATTTTGATTTTAATTAAAATATTTTGTAATAAAAAATAAAATAAATTTTTTAATTAATTAATCTTAATTAAATAAAAAATTTTAGATATTTTATTTTTAACAAAATATCACATTTAAGATGGTTTTTCATAAAATTGGATATTTTAAAAAAACGTGACAATTAATTCTGAATTTTGAATTAATTAAAGAAAAAAATATTTAATCGAAATAAATTATTATTTTTCAAGAAATATGAAATGAAAAATAAAATAAATAAATGTCTTTAATCAATACCTTAACTGAAAAGCTAAAGAAAAAACTACGCATTTATTAAATTTTATTTGTTACGCATTTTAACACGGAAAGATGGTTTGACAAATCGAAATCTTTAGAATCGTGTACACAGAAAGATGTTTGATTTTTTCAAATCGTGTGGTTTTCAAAATTAATAAATTTATTTTAATTAAAAAAATTTTTATAATCATAAAAAATATTTTAAAAATATAAGTGGGAGAGAAAATTTATTCACAGATAAATCTCGCGGTCTCCATCACCAGTTTGTAAGCGATGTAATTAAACCTTGTGTGTTGGCAGTAAGGCTTTCCTCCCAATCGGACAGATTAATTGCGGTATCGCCAGTGCAAATCTCTTTTAGGGATAATTCTGGATAATTGTTAGTGTGAATCACTTCTCCATCTGAAGGGTTCATTGCGAAGCGATTGATTTGTAATTAGGTGATGGTTAATACTTAACTGTATATAATAATAGTATTCTATTCATCTGAGTCACTACTATTATTTATTAGACCGAAATTATGTCAATTATTTAATTTTACTTGGTATGGTCAATTGTCTAAATAGTAAAATTAATAGGAATTGGCATGTCTGGTCACACGTTGGATAGTAGACGTACTCCCATCAAGGCATGCAATTCACAGCATACTAGGCTGTCGGCGAATTTCTTTTAAAATAGTAGAGAGAATCAAGTTAAAATAAATTCAAAGTATTACTCGTCATAATTAACGGTATTTCTTAATTATGTGATTCTTAAGAATAAAATGACTTTCAATCCACTCACGGTTATACTCAAAGAAAATAAACTAATGGGACTAAATTTTGTTGACTAAAAAAGTAACTTGAATATAGCTTTAACCGCCAATGGTATTCCTTCAATACCAGAAAATATGTTTGTTTCAAAAAAATGTTCTTCCTCTAGGCCGAAAGACATGAAGAAGAAAAAGGTTCAGAAATAGGAAAACACGATTTCTAGGGTAGTTAGTGAGATAAGGACTGGTGTGAAAAAACTGAAAGGCAAATATGTTCACTACAGTCAGACAGGGCACTAGAAGAAGATATGTCAAATATTTCTCAAAAGGCAGAACAATTGGGGTAATTTCTGTTCACTAGTTGTGAAAACATGTTTAACGGTGTTATTTACCAGAACTTGGTGTATAGATACGGGAGCCACTAATCATGTTTGTAATTCATTGTAGGGGTTCTAAGAAATCTGACAACTTAGTAATGGGAGATTTACCTTCATATAGGCAATAATACAAAGGTAATAGTAGCTGCAGTACGAGATGCCATTCTCAGTTTTAGTGAAGATCGAGTTTTAATATTGAGATATTATTTTTACGTACTTTCCATTGGAAGGAACTTAGTTTCTATTTCTAGAATAGTTAAAGACGGATATTTGATTTATTTTAATAACTCTATGATTATTAAGGATAATAAATGGGTTATTCATTCTGGTACATTGGTGGATGATCTTTATGTTATTAGTCCAATCTCTCATACACTACAACTAATTGAAATAAATAACACATCGAATTTACCATATAAGACAAAGTTTTCTTCTTCAATGAACCAAACGTTTCTTTGGCACTTACGCTTATGTCATATTAATCTAAAAAGGATAAACAGACTAATAGCAGATGGACCGTTGAGTTCAATGGAAGTGGAAGCACTTTTAGTCTGTGAATCTTGCTTAGAGGGTAAGATGGCCAAGAGGCCCTTTTCGGCCAAAGCCTATAGAGCTAAAGAATCGTTGGAGCTAGTTCACTCTGATGTGTGTGGTCCTATAACAATCCGGGCTAAAGGTAGCTTTGAGTATTTTGTCTGTTTCATTGATGACTACTCAAGATATAGATATGTTTACCTAATGCACCGTAAGTCTGAATACTTTAAAAAATTCAAAGAATTTAAGGTGGAGGCAGAGAAGCATCTGGATAAATGTATCAAATTACTACGATCCGACCGTGGTGGAGAATACCTCTTTGGAGAGTTTAGGAATTACCTGTCATCAAAAGAGATTATATCTCAGTTGACTGCACTTGACACTCTGCAGCAGAATGGCGTAGCAGAAAGAAAGAATAGAACACTTATGGAGATGGTAAGGTCCATGATGAGTTATTCAGGTTTACCCAATTTATTTTGGGGACTCGCTATAGAGATAACGGCTTATATTCTGAACTTGGTATCTTTTAAGTCAGTACCTTCTACTCTCACAGAATTGTGGACCGGGTATAAGCCTAGTCTGAAACACATTCGAATTTGGGGGTATCAGCACATGTGCTGAAGGAAAACGCGGGTAAGTTGAAACCGATGACAGAAATCTATTTTTTTATGGGGTATCCCAAGGGAACGAAGGGTGGTCTATTTTATAATCCTAAGGATTAGAAGGTTATTGCTAGCATCAATGCCCGATTCTTGGAAGAGAATTATATTATAGATTATAGGTCCAATAGCAAAGTTGTTCTAGAAGAACTGAGAAAAAATACCAGTAAAACAGAAGAGGAACCACAAGTCACTGATATTTTATTACCTCGTCGTAGTGGAAGAATTATCGGGACATGTGCAAATCAAGAACAGGGTGCTGATGCACAAGATTTAGATTCTGTACAGCGTGTTACCACTAGTACACAGACACAGGTAGTGCCTCGTCGTAGTGAGAGGATTGTTCATCAACTTGATCGGTATATATTCTTGGAAGAGTCTTTTAACAAGATCCCGACAGAACTGAATACAGAGCCTTGTAACTACAATGAAGCACTTCAGGACAAACATGAAGATCTTTGGCAAAGGGCTATGAATTTCGAGATAGAATCTATGTATTTCAATCAGATCTGGGAACTCATAAAACTACCCGAAAGGATAAAACCCATTGGATGCAAGTGGATCTACAAGAGGAAGAGATGAGCAAACGGGAAGATTGAAACCTTCAAAGCTAGGCTTGTTACAAAATGGTTCACTTAGAAAAAAAGATCGATTACGAGGAAACCTTTTCATCGGTAATCATGTTTAAGTCTATCCGAATTCTCTTATCTATTCCTTCTCATTTCGATTACGAAATCTGGCAAATGGATGTCAAGACAGCTTTCCTTAACGGAAGTCTTGATAAGTATATCTATATGATATAACCAGACGGATTCATTGCAAAGGGCCAGGAATACATGTTGTGTAAGTTTAAGAGATCTATTTATGGACATAAACAGGCATCGAGGTCTTGGAACACTCGATTTGATCAAGCTATTAAGTTTTATGATTTTAATCAAGCCCAGATGAGTCCTGTGTGTACAAGAAGCGTGACAGAAGCATGGTAATTTTTCTAGTACTTTATGTAGATGATGTTTTGCTCATCGAAAATGATGTGAGAGCATTATCTACAGTTAAAGTATGGTTATCTGGACAGTTCAATATGAAGGACTCGGAAGAAGCCAGTCACATCCTTGGAATCAAGTTCGTGCAAGATTGAAAACAAAGGATGTCGGGCTTATCACAAGCAAAGTATATCGATGATATCCTTACTCGTTTTATCATGCAGGATTCTGAGAAAGGGTTTTTCTCTTTTAGGCCTAGAATTACTCTATCCAATGATCAATGTCCTAAGACACCTGATGAGATAGAGAAGATAAAGGCAGTTCCTTATACTTTGGCAGTAGGAAACCTCATGTATGCTATGCTTGCATTAAACTTGACATCTGCTTTTCCATTGGCATAGTTAACAAATATCAGTTTAACCCAGGACAAGAGCATTTGACCACGGTAAAGAATATAATCAAGTATCTAAAAAGGACTAAGAATTATATGTTGGTTTATCAGGAAGACAGTCTAGTACCTTTGGGGTACACAGACTCAGATTTTCAGTCTGACAAGAATTTTTGTAAGTCTACCTCAGGATATATGTTTACCTTAGGAGGTGGAGCTATAAGTTAGAGGAGTATCAAGCAGTCTTACATTGCTGATTCCACCATGGAGGCCGAGCACGTAGCAGCTTCTGAAGCAGCCAAGGAGGCCATTTGGCTCATAAACTTCTTGTTGGATCTAAAGGTGGTTTCTTTAGTTCAGTCAACTATTACACTTTATTGTGACAATAACGGAGCGGATGCAAATTCGAAGGAGCCAAGGGTCCACAAAAAATGAAAGTACATTTAGCGTAAGTATTACCTGATACAAGAAATTGAACAGAGAGATGATATTGCTGTGACTAAGATTACATCAGGAGACAATATTATGGATCTTTTTACAAAGAGCTTATCAGTTAAGACTTTTGACAGTCATATAGAGGGCATGTGAGTCAGATGTATGGCAGCATGGATTTGAGTATATGTAGAAGATTGTTATGGTTTGTATATTGAAATTATGTTTTTAGTATTTAATTTTATTTTAATAAAATTAATTTTTTATTTTATGAGAATTTTTATGAGCAATATATGTAT
>JAUMHN010066125.1:9828-26785 GCA_032360265.1 Heliamphora ciliata
AAATTTCAATAGAAGCAACTAGGAAAAGGCTGATATAACAGCTTACAGGTAGCCATAATAACCTCATCAGTTTAACAAAGTTAAATTCTAAATTTTCTAAGAGCAATCAACATTAAATTAGGAAAAAGATGAAACCATCGGTGCAAATAGCTTAAAATATCTGAGTTTTCAGTATCGTAATTATGATATCTCTATAGGGTTTAGGTCAATGTCAAATGGATTCGCCAGTTCTGGCAGAATACCCATGTAAACATGGGCACTGGTACAAAATATGTACCGGGTATAACTACTTTTTATTAGACGCGACTGATATCTCAATCACGAGAAAATAATGAAGAGTGAAGCAAGGTTTTAAAAGCGGTTGCGGTCACTGTAACGGTAACACTAACAGTGGTGATGCTGTAGTTCTGAGGAAGAATGGTTGTAGCGTAATGTTGGCCCCAACCGGAACTATGATCGCACAACTTTATATAAAAACTTACCAATTCACATGTTTTCCTTTCAGAATCATATTTCTTGGGACTTAGAATAAATTTTAGTGGATATTGTGCATTTTAGAACATGATCTTGCGTACGGTTTAAATTTTAAAATATTTTGAAGTGGCTATGGCTTGACATATTTTTTGTCAACAGTCAATTATTTCATTTGAAATACATTCATACCACATAAATTTATTATTATTTATGTATCTAATAGCTACGGATTTACAGTATAATGTTGTTTTCTTCTTTATAAATGTAACACCATGAGGGTGTTAAAGATCAAGAAACCAAAGCCTTGATGATTTCCATGTGAGGTTCAAAGATCTAAAATCATCTAATGTATCATCAAGCAAAATAAGAACACTCTAATGAGCTCTAAGAGGTTTCATCATGAGCTGCCTAGCGCTGTGACTTGTGAATTTGTAGTGCTCAGCAGTCACAAACTTTATATTACATCTAATAAATAAACAAGATATATAAATATAAGAAAACAATAAATATTAGAAATATAATTATTTGTTTATTTTATTAAACAAAGTAAGAAAGTACAATTATATATAGTACATATTTTCAAGTTACATGGGTAACAAACATACAATTTAATAGTTACAATTATACGACAAATCATGTTCAGAATTTAGTGTTGCGTAAAAAAGTCAAAGTATAACTTAAAAAGAGAAAGATAAACACATGTTGACTGCCACCTTTATGTAACCACGTGGCTGTAACAGCGTTGTAATGGCCCCATTACGGGTGTTATGTAACGGTTGTGGTTGTTACACATGAAATTCAATCTCATCATTGTAGTAGCCATAACAGGTAGCCGGAGTAACCCATACCTTTACGTAATACCATTACATAATAATTGTGACCCATTTACAAAACCATGTGAAGATAATATACTAAAACTAAATGCATAACTTATAGTTACTATAATGTGCTGGAAAGCTATTAAGAATGAAAATAAATGCGTCATGAAAGAAATCAATATGTATTACGATATCATCCCATAAATAATTGAAGTTGAAACATTACCATGTGGATTGCTTATCGACTAATTTTTTTCGTATCCATGCACTCATATTTAATTTTTAAATACTTTTTAGCCGAGTTCAAGGATCCTTAGTTTAGAGATTCCACACATCCGCACTCGATACTTATATCTGACCGTGTAACATAGGTTTAGACAAAGGTTTTAAATATACATACTAGAATTTGGAACATCCAATATTTAGTAATTTACCAATATATGGGCCAGATCGGCAGATACATGGCCGTATCACCGATACTAATTTATCCTGATACTGCTATTTAAAACCCTAGTTTTGACATTAACCAAAGGGACTATCGATTCAATTTATAGTGGAATTCTATATTTACATTGTCTAAAAATCCATACCATACGTCATCAATCAGAGGACCTTAGTTTCCGCTTTTGTTAGGATTGATGTATGTGTAGGGCTCAAAAACCAAGATCCTTAGATGATGTATATGAATCAAGTCAAAAAAAATTGGAACGGACAAGTGCCAAAACAAGTCCCAGATTAAAACTTTTGATATCGAATAATAATAATAAAAAAAAAACAGTATAACTCCTAAAGTTAGAAAAGAATTATACTTGCAAAATCTGTCTGATTTGATTTCGTTTTCTGCAACAAACTTTAGTATATAAACCGTCGCGATTTTTGAGTAGCAGTCTATTCTCCAATCAAACTTTCAGCTGTATTCTCGAATGCCAAGAACACAATTATAGTATGAACTATGTTTTTCATATTCTTCAAACCCTAATCGGCTAGACTTAGTTTCACAAAAACGTGAAAACCCTAGTCTTGAAGATAGATTGACTGAATCTAGTGGCCAGGGTTTATAACTGTATTTTTATAGGCTACAGTAAGGACCTGTAGAGTAAATAAGACGTGGGCACCTAATGTAATTATGAAATCCTACTTTAACCCAGAAGTAATTCCATAAAAATATAAATTATAATTCATTCCACTAAAAAATTATTATTGCACTCCCAACTTAATTCTCAAAACCGAATTATTCGAGCTCCTGTTATTAAATACTTATTTATTCTCTTCCACGTTAAGATTACAGATACCCATCGATTAAATTAAAATACTGACATTTTTATTTAATCAGCTTATTCAAAAAATCCTTAGAACCTTCTACTTAACTTATTTAACATGGCAGATTATAAAATCCACCTGCAAGATTTAGTACGGTCAAAATTTACAAGTTTCCTCAAATGGTATCATTAATCCCGATTATGGGAAGTAAATTCTATCAATAATTAATATCTACTATATAATTAAGCCCGTTATCCAACTCACAAGGATTGTGAACCCGTAACAGATCACACCATCTAATGAAACAAAATAACAAATATTAAATATATGTATATAATAATTATTTTGAAATTAAGAGTATAAGCACTCATAATAATCATAGGGTGTAAATTAATTTATATAATCAGTATAAAATCAATTGTCCCAACACAGTTTTGTTCAATACACACAAAGTGTACTACAACGAGTCGGAACAATTATCGAAACAATTATCATTTTCCGTAATCAAAATAGATCTACTAAAATATTGTGTTGCAGTCGTATTGATGGTGTGTCCAATTCTATTTAAAATTGTAAACCAAATACTTATATTCTACAAGAACCGATAATATGATCTTCTGTGTGTAGCTAAACAGCCTAAACTTCACTCACCAAATTAAATACTATATGAAATAAAAGACACATATGCACAATATTAAACAAATGATAAAAAGCATACATTTGCACATGAAAATTTTTACAAAATTGAAAAACTAATTTTATTAATAAATAAAATTAAATACCAAAACCCAAAATATGATTTTTAGTATACAACCTTGATAGTATGAACAGAGAAATATAAAATTATTGTGACGGTGAATGAAAGAGTATACAGAAAATAGGGTTTACTCCCTTACCACTATTATTTATATAATAAGGTTAAAGTATCAAAAATGTAATAATACCCCTAACTTAACACTACCCCTCAAGTTGATAAATAGATATTTCTCATACCCAACTTACATACAATGGGTTGAAACATTTTACCACTAAACTCTTTAGTAAAAAAATCTGCTAATTGATCTTCAAACTTCACAAAGAACATACATATTAAGCCCAGACACAATTTCTCCTTGATGAAGTGTTTGTCAATCTCTATATCCTTCGTTCTATTATATTGTATCGGGTTATGAGCATTATTAATAGCAGCCTTATTGTCACAATACAACTTCATAACTCGATCCCCAAATCCTTTAATAATACTTAGAGCCATATAAATTCGCAAATGGCATATGGTATAGCCATATACTCAACTTCTGCATTTGATCTAGCTACCACTGTCTGTTATTTGTTTCGCCAAGTAACTAGATTACCTCCTATAAATGTGCAATACCTTGATGTAGATCGTCTGTCATAAACTGAATCAGCCCAATCTGTATCTGTGAAAACTTCTAATTTCATATGGACGTTATGAGAGAACATGAGCCCTTTTTCAGGAGCAGACTTAAAATATCACAAAATACAATAAGCAGCGTCAAGATGTACACTACGGGGATCCTGAATAAATAGATTGATAACCTCCACAACATATACAATATCAGGTCTGGTGTGAGATAGGTATATTAGTCTTTTTACAGGCTTTTGAAATTGACCTATATTGACAGGTTCTCCATAACCACTACTGAGGCAATGATTAGTCTTAATAGGTGAATCTGCAGGTCAACAACCCAACATGTTTGTTTCCTCTGAGGTCAAAAATATACTTTCTTTGAAAAATAAAGATCCCATTATCTGACCTAACCACCTCAATTCTACAAAAATATCATAGTGCCCTCAGATCTTTCATCTCAAACTCTTTTGCTATGTTTACCTTAAGACGAGATGCCTCCTCAGTATCATTACCTGTCACAATTATGTCATCAACATAGACAATAAAAATTGTGATCTTATTATTGCCTTACTTGATAAACATAGTATGATCTGCATGACTCTGTCGACAGTTAAATCTTAACATAGCCTTGAAGAATCTATCAAACTAAGCTTTAAGGGACTGCTTAGCCCATATAGGCCGTGTTTGATTGATCGAATTAATAATGAGAGAATATATAATTCCACTTGATAAGTAGTCCTGTGAGACTAGTAATGAATTGATTATTAATATCATATTCTCTTAAACATTGTATATCCCAAATTTTGTGAAATTGATTATCCAAATGATGCATAATCCTTCCACCACTTATTGAATTTAAATAAAAAATATATAATTCTATGGGATATATAATCCAAATCCATATCTAATATAGTTAATCAAACATGCCCATAGGGCCTTCTTCAATTTGCACACCTTCCTTTCAGTTTCACAAGATGAGAAACCTGGTGATACATCTATATATACTTCTTCCTCAAGATCTCCATGGATAAATGCATTCTTCACATCCTACATTTGGAGAGGCCAATCCATATTGGCAGCAAAGAATAAGAGTACTCAAACTAAGTTCATTTTGAAACATCATAACAGACTGCAGCAAAGCCAAAAGAGAACCAAAGGAACAGCTGGAAACCCTAGTAAATTCACAAAAACCACGGAGCAACCCTATCGTGTGATAGTTCACGAACACCCAATGAGCTTCAAACAATATTAGTCGACATTGATAGAAGCCAAAAAACCTTAGTTGCGAAGCAAAAGACTGATCTAAGGTCGAAAAAACCCTAAGTGCGATCTGGATGAACTTGAAATCAATCAAAAAACACCCAAAAAGGTTGAATCAATCCTTATAAAACCTTTTATATATATAATCGGCAGCCATGGACTGAAAAGAATCCATCGATCCAGACTCAGAGCACCGCAATCATGATTCGTGATGAAAACCCTAGGCAACGCCAACAAAGCAAAAAAATTCAGAAAAAAATAGCAAACATACTAAAAAAGAGAGGAAAAACCATGATTCTAATCCTAAAGATCAATCGATCATCTGGGAATTTTTTTTTTTTCTTTTACAATGACGTATTCAAAGATGAAAAGGAGAAAAAGAAAATAAAGAAGAAAGAAATCACTATATCTCCCTTACATGGAATTTAGCTCTGATACCATGTTAAAATTGATGTATGAACAAAAAAGTATAAAATTATTGTGACTGTGAATGAGAGAGCACCCAGAAAATATGGTTCAGTCCCTTGTCACTGTTATTTATATAATAAGACCAAAGTATCAGAAGTACAATAATACCCCTAACTTAACAACTTCTATGTTTTTTTTTTGTCGCAAAGACTAGCTACATTTTACACTCAATGAGTACTTATGGCATTCTTCTTTGACATTAAGAATCAGGTTAGAAGACCGACCTCTATAGAAGTGAAGGTTCTGTTAATGTAACAATCACATTTCAGGAAGAACTAGAAAACTATAATAACATTTTACGTTTCTTTACTCTTACTTCTGCCAATTGAAATATGAAAAAAAGTAAGGTAGATTCTCCTTACCGTAGTGGTTTCAACTCCACTGGCAATTAAGTTATCTGCAAATTGTGCAGCAATGCTGGTAACAAAAATAGAAGACAATGGAGGAAGCACTGAAACCTGAAATAGAAAAATAGGAAAGAAAAAGTAACTGATAAGAAATTCACATTAGCTCACAATTATACTGAGCAATCAAATTGTTGATGTCCACAGAACATCAAAAATATTGAGGAATTTCAAGCTGAAGTGCTGATGTTTTTCTATGATGGTAGAAGATTTTTAGCTTAATTTATGTATCAGTTTTCAATCCACAACTATAGAGTAAAATAAGAACAAATAAAACAGCACCTCAATAGTATATAATTTAAAGATAACGACGTCGTGATCATTGTGTTAAGTAGCTATGTAGGACAGTAGCACAATGAATGGAATTGAATATAGGTCAAGTGTGGCGTGGAACTGATTTTCTGTACTCAATACTTATTTGATTATGCTTTTCTTGCCACATCCCAGTTGCCGTATGTCGGACAGAGATTAATAAAACCTACTCTCTTCATTTCTTCCATTTTGACAATAGCCACTAACATCATGGAAATGCTCCACTAAAATTCTCCAAGGGAACAAATTGAACATTTTCTTTAACTAACAGGTTGACATGAAAACCCTCCAGGCATGGGAACATAAAAACAAGATTTTACTAACATCCCAGCCTCATCAAAATATTAATCGTCCACATAATTCTCTTTCCCAAGATCTCACTAACATTATTCTCAAAGAATCAACCTCCATTTCCATGGCTTAACTTAGGATACTCATGGGCACGATAGGGAGGAGAAAAAGAACCACCCTCGAAGCAAAATCTCTCTTCTTGACTACAATATGCAGACATGACAAAAAGTGGCAACTCCAAAAAAGCATACAACAGATTATAAATGGTGATGAGACAGTATTTAAAATAAATTTCAAAATCCAGAATAAGGTTTTGAAAACTTTAAATATTCTCTCTTGTACATAGAATACAATTATCTTATAGGGCTTAACAGATTATAAAATAAGTGGTTGGAAATAATTAAAAAAAAAAAAGAAAAAGTGGTATGGAAACAGAAAACTATGGATATTATAGACTCACCCATGCAGCTTCTGTCAAATTAAGGTTCAGCTCCTCACTGCATGAAATATAAATTGCAAAATCAGTACCTTGGAATAGAATGTAATAAGGAAGACAAATATGGGGACCACAGCTGGTTTGAATCACTGAAGGAGGTCATGATTCTTAGTTAGTGTGCCACAGATTCAAAGAGCACGAGAAACACGGTAAGCTTGTAAGTCTACACAATGCATGTTATCATTGGGCAAGGCACAATACTGGATCCAGGCTGGCAAGCACAATGGGTGATTGGTGATTGGTGTTCTGTGCAAAGCAGCTCGTTGTGCTCATTTTTTTATTGGCTGAGAGTCAGGAACGAATGCAATGTGCTGACATTGATCCACTGTGGGGTGGTGCACCTTGTGCTTGAAAGCGGTGCACCTAGGCATAGGCCCTTTGGCTTAAATATTGCCCCCAAATCTATCAATGTTGGATGGCCACCATCTTTAAAAACCTTAGAGATTTGTGTGGTCTATATTGATGATATACTAATTTTCTCCAAAGTCCAGAAGGATCATAAACGCCATTTAAAAATTTTATGTAAAAAATCCCAAAAGCATGGAATAATTTCATCTCCTAAAAAGATTTGAGACAGAAAAAGAATCTATTGCGTTTTGGGGAATTATTCTAGATTTAAAAGGTTTAAAACTTCATGAACATATTCTTGATTTTCCCAATGCTCATGAAAATAAAATATAGTTACGAAGTCTTTTGCAAATCCTCAATTATGGAAGAAATTTCATTAAAAATCTTTCAAAAATTGAGATTCCTTGGTTAACAAAACTAAGGAAACATGCAATTTTTGAATAGACTAATAGAGATGTGGTGTTACTTAAACAAGTTAATCCCAATATTCAAAATATACCTGATGTTAAACTACCTCAAACAGGCGATAAATTAATTATAAATCAATTTTAAAGACAGATACTTCTGGCACTTGTACGGGATGTGTTTCAAAAGCAATTCTAGCACATATGAAAAGAAACAGAGATGCCTAAAGGAATCAATGGAATAAGAGCAAGAAAAGCTCTCATTCCAAAAACTCTTCAAAAAGAAGAATTAATTTGTAGATAGAATTCTAGTACATTTAAAACATAAACATATCCTTTTTGGACAAGAATTATTAGCTATTAAATTAGTCATAAAAAAATTTCGTACCATCTAAGCCTCAGAAGATTTTATTGTCTAAATTACTAATAAAGCAACTAAAGATTTTTTTGTTAATAAAAAATCTATTGATCAAGGTCAACGGCTTAGTTGGTATAATTAAATCGCTCAATATACCTTTGAAATAGAACATCTTAAATGTACTAATAATTTTCTTATAGATTTTCTCAGCGCAAATCACTTCTCCAACTGGTAAACTAAGCTACTAATTTATTGCAGAAAAAATCTCTAGTAAAGAGAATGGATGAAGGTAAACAATCTCAGCAAAAAGAATAAGTTACAATTACTATTTAAAAGAAAAAGAAAAAAAAACGCCCAATGACCAAAAAAGGCTTATATAGTATTCGTTGGATTCCAACCAAAAATCTGCATTACATGGTCTGTGGGTTAGAGTATTGTAAAAAGTTTTTCTAGCATTTGCTAAGCCGTCATAAGATATGTAACATGCTCTAGGATACCTATTGATTTGTTTGGTCAGAAATCCAGCATCTAAACCAAATGAATCAAAAATTTAAGATTTTTATAATCCTAGAATCTTTTGGATTATTTATAATGAGTTAAATGGTGATTGGAGAAATCACATTAGAGAAAACAAAGTGACATTCCAACAGCATATGGAAAAGTTAGCAACCTAACTGGCAAACAATTAGCTAAGCTAGACACACTTCAAAACTTTGTTTCCATTGAAATATGAAGTTTAGAATTTTAAAAATAAAGTGAAAAAGATGAAGGAAGAAAAAAAGGAGAAAGAGAATTAAGAGAATAAGTTCAAGGTTTTTTCATCTATCCTTTGTACCTCTAGGTATTTATATTAAAACAATAAAATTCTGAACTACAAGAAAATCTTCTAGACATAAACAAGAAAAATAAAATAAGAAAATAAGTACTGTAGCACTCCTCTTTAAGCTGGAGCATAGAAATCAAACATCACCATCTTGTAGGATAACTGTGAAAGGATGAGTGAGGTAAGGATTTCGTGAAAATATCACCCAACTGGTTTTTAGAGCGAACATACGAAATGGTAATGTGCTTCCATAACAATAAATCACGAATGAAGGGACAATTAATCACGATATGTTTAATTTGTTCATAAAAAACTGAATTATTAGTAATAAAAATAGCAGTTTGATTATCACAAAACATTTGCATCGGAGAAGAAACACGAATTCCAAAATCCACAAGAAGAGAGCGGACGAATAACAATTCAGAGACAGTATGGGCCATAGCACAATACTCAGCATCAGCACTAGAATGGGCAACAACCACCTATTTTTTACTACGCCAAGTAACAAGATTTCTGCCAACAAATGTGGAATCTTCACCTAAGGCCCTCCTTCGAGCATCTTCTTCCAAAAAAAAACTGGCAACGTCCTCCAGCTTTAACTTTGTTGAACCCGAGGAGTTGCTCACCGCTATAACCAAGCTATTCCAACTTTTCCGTAAACTAGAGAGCAAAAAAAGGGCCTTCAAGTCATCGTCAAACTCTATCTTCACCGATTCCAACTGATTGGTGATTATGTTGAAATCTTTTAGATGTTCGGCAACAACCATATCATCTGTTATCTTAAGATTAAACAGCTTATTCATCAAATACACCTTATTTGATGCAAAAGGCTTCTCGTACATCCTCTCAAGCCCTGCAAGTAATCATGCTGTCATTCTTTCCTTCGCAATGTTCAAAGTGACTGACGGTGCGAGGCTTAATCACATGGTCTCTAGGGCTTTATGATCGAATACTTCCCATTCATTCTTCGACATCTTTTCCAACTTCTCCCCAAGCAAAGAAAGAAATAAATCCTTCTGGCATAAGACATCTTCGATTTGTATCCTCTAGAAGGCGAAGTTTGAGCTATTGAACTTCTCTATCTTGACTTTTCTATCTTTTGCCATTGCACGTTCTTCAACCTCCAAAACCTAGAGCTCTGATACTAGTTGTTGGTGAAAAATTACAACCGCACAAACATGCAGAATCACACACAAGAAAGAAACAATCAAGAATCAAGCACGAAAATACGATACAAAGAGTTACGTGGTTTGGCAATTAATGCCTAGGTTTACAGGGCTCACACATTTCACTATTCTTAAGAACGAAATTGAGTTACAATGTTTAATGACTCAACAGATAGGGTTTCTTAAGAGAACCCTTATAAAGAGAATGTTAAAAACATATTTTAGGTATAAAAAAAACAATGCGCCCTAGCTGCTGTATTTCGTTCAGAAGGAATTGGCCACCATCCAGGTGCCTTTACCCAGAAATTGCTTATTGCCCAATTCTATCCAGACGACCTGAGGCCTCGCTCGGAGAATTGTTTTTAGCAACCATTGTGATACTCTATCTCACATCGGTGGAAGATAGAAATAAAGTCTGATATATAAAAAAACTTATGAGCTTTACTAATAACTTAGGCTTAAGCATTTTGGGCCATGCTGTTAGATTCTTTAATTAAGCCAGTGGTTCACTTGAGTCATTACAAATGGTATCAAAACCAACTTTAATTCCCATGTAGGGCTCCGTAGTGGCGTGGATAGAGAAGTAGAGGTTTCGAAGAGGGGTAAAGTCCCCGAGATTATAAACCTTGCGCACGCTAATGGGTTACTCTATGTCCACTAATAGGCTGCTATCAACATCCCAACTAGGAAAAGAACATGCACTACACGACGAGGGCATCACGTATTTGAGTGGGAGATATTGTGATAACCCATACCACATCGGTGAGATATATAAATTAAGTCTAATATATAAAACAACTTGTAAATTATTACTAATAACTTGGACTTAAGTATTTTGAGCCATATTAAGTTTTTTATTCAAGTTATTAGACCAGTGGTTCATTTAGGTTATTATAATCACCCCTTCGCATTTTGCCCCGTTCTGTCCGGACAGCCCGAGGCCCTTCCGGATGGTTTCCCCCATGGGGTTTTTTTCATTCATTCTCAACAAAGTTCAATTATTTTTTTGTCAAGATGTTCTTGGATTTGAACATCAAATTCATCTCTATGTCTCGTCTGTATAGATCATTGGTTTTACCCTAACAATGACATTAAGACTTCGAGACTATGGTTTGAATGGATCTTTACTAAGGTTCTCTTCTAAAATTCTATATATCAAGTGTAATTCGTAAATGGCTTTAACAATTATAACATTTTTTATGCTAAAGGTCATTCCTTTTGCAAATATATGCATAAAGAGATATTGATAAATAAAGTTACTTCCTATAAGGAAATCTTCGTGCAATGTGCATATAAGTTGCATTTAAGAAAAGCAAAGTATTTTGGTATGATAAATTTACTATCACCTAACCAAATAGCTATATTCTTCACTTTAAATTGAATTGATGGGTGATTCCCATACATTCTTGTAACTAGAATAGGATGCTTCATTAAGATCTAGTTTCCTTTGGGAATAGCACTTCATTTACCAGAACTTATTGTAGCTCATGTATCCATAAAAACACTTAGGTTAAGAGGTTCTTAGTTTGCAAAATTACATGTTCCTATTACATAAGTACATCTTTGTTTCCTTAATTAGGAGAAAAAAAATTTCATCATTTTTTGTTTGAAAATGATAAATTTGTGTTAACCATATTTACTTTTCTATTTTTCTCATTCCTATATGACACTCCTCGCATTATAGGAAATTATTGAATGTCATCACTTTATTGTCGGTCACTCTAGCACTTTGTTATGGCTTGGAAAAGATGTTTCCTTAAAGTTTCTCTAGAGCCAGTGAGTTTGATTTGTGACCCAACGATTCTACTATAACATATATCTATATAGCAAGATAGAACTTTTAATGCGACATTTGTATGTGTCAAAAATCTAATCACTAAAGTAAAATAATCTTTGGCCTTCTATTTTGTTCTCTATCTTCTCTCGTGTTTTTCTATGTAAAAAAGTAAAACAATATTCATTGATATTATTTTTCCTTTTGCTAATTCAATAAAAAAATAATTTAGCTATTATTTTCATTATCTTTGTTTTATTTTTTTACCTCCATAAATTAACAAACTAATAAAGTCATATTTTTAATTAAGTATCTTAAAATTGGCAAATTAACTAATTATCAAATTATGGATATTACTTTTTGTTTTACTCTTAAATTACTAAAATTTCATATCTATTATATAATATAAAACTTTCGATGTGACATTTGTGTAGATGTCAAAAATCTAACTATTGAAATGAAACAATCTTGACCTTCCATTTTGTTCTCTCTCGTTGCTTATGTTCTTTGTTAAAAAGTAAATTAAAAAAACATTAATTTTTATTACTTCTCCCCTTACTAATCCAATGAAAAAATAATATAGTTTTTACTTTTGCTATTTTTTCTATTTTTTTACATCTATAAATTAAAAAATCAATAAAATTATATTTTTAATTGAGTGCCTTAAAATTAGCTAATTAACTAAATATTAAATTGTTGATATTACCTTTTGTTTCACTCCTAAATTTCTAAAATTTGATATCTATCTATATAACAAAATAGAACTTTTGATGTGACATTAATGTAAGTGTGAAAAATTTATCAATTGAAATGAAACAAATAATTTCGTTTTTACTTTTACTATATTTTTTTACTTTTTACCTTTTTAAGTTAACAAACTAATAAAGATGTATTTTTAATTGAGTGTCTTAAAATTGACTAATTTAAATTATTGACAAGTTTAGTAGACTTGATATGACATTTATATGGTAATCTAACGGTGAATAGAACCTGAAACAATCAACGACTACGATTGCATTTGTATAAGAAATGTAGTTCATGCATTCAGGGTTAGAGAAAAAAGTTATTTGTGTAGTTGTGTAATCACAACAGAACATGAACTTTTTTTCCGATGGTGTTTGAATTTTTCTCGGTACTCTTGATATTTTAGTTTGTTGTTTCGCTTAATTTTTTTTTTCTCTTTATTAATATCGAAGTTGATTGAGCTTGAAATTGTTTCTATTGCTTTTTCACATGGATTATTCTTTGAAAAATAAAGTTTGAAATTAAGTATTAAAATGCATGAGCGATCTTAAGAAAAAAATAGTAGGAATGCCTTGCATGGGTTATCCCTAGTATATACAGATTCTAGAAGCAACTATTTCAAGGCAGGGATGGACTACAATATTTGATCCTCTTTCGCATGGTTCTTTTGAAAGCCATCAACGTCTTTTATTTAACAAAAGGAAAAGAGACACCACATGGTCAAATGGTCAAATTTATTATCAGCTTTTGCTAAATCTCATTAACTACAACTTTACGTAAGTTGGCTTCAAATTCATACTATTTCTATGGAAGTCCCTTTCAAGAAGTTGGCCAACCTAAGTGGAAATATTACAGTGAATTGTCACATTACTCCCGTGTAATGCATATGCTACTAGTGTGTAGATGTAATTACTCACGATTTATTTTGCAGAAATGCAATTAATCCAACACACTTGGAGAAAGGAATAGTGTGTTGATTCCTACTTGGCAAGTTTGGGAGTTGACTAACAAGTGATTACATGTATCTACCTATATATGCATGTATGAATGTATATCATTTAAATGAAAATAAAATGGCAGCAATGAATCGATAAGAAAAACAAATGCTTTTCAAACTCAACAATTTTGATTCAAAGCTTTCATGAGTGTGAGAGGCAGTGTAGCGGAAATATAGAGCCAAAGGGAGGGGGGGCTTCACGGGGTCCTAACCCCTGCAATAGAAAACAATCATGGCCTCCTTCGTTAATAAAGCCTTGTTCCTGTTGCCATAATTGCTTTCTACCATATGGAGTTCCTCGTCCTCGGGAGCAACAAGGATAGAGAAAGGCAAAGAGAACTTGGAAAAGTGGTGAAGAAATTACCCTAAGAACTCTTATTAAAATGTTGGTTTTGATTCGGAGAACATATTATTGCAAAAGAAGTCTGTATATAGGAACAATACAAAGGAAATGAAATACCAAGGATAAGGGATCCATGGTGTGAACAAATGCAACAAAGTATAATAAAACAACACACGGGCAACATGAACAGAAAACAAGGCTGGCAAGGCATAGGGTGGAGATGGGCAACATATGGAGGATACATGGGTTGGAACCACATGGTTGACATACAAATATGTGAGAAAAAGAAATAGGAAACATAGAAAATATTGTCAATATTGGCAACGCATGGGCAAACTCACCAATTTAAAGGGAGTTGTAGCAACACATTCTCAGGCACATGAATGTTAGCACAAGACTTTATTAGCTAATTAAATACCAATTCAAAAAAATTATATTTAGTTCTAAACTTCTAATTAATTTTACGCAGTTAAGCAATCATGCATGTCTTAATCCAATCACTGTCAAGTTTAAAAATAATAAAACTATTAACAGTTACGTAAAAAGTAACAAAATTTGCAATTGAAACACTTAATTCTTAGAATTACCAAATGAACATGCTGAAATTTGAGTTATAAATAAAAAATAAAGAAAAAACTTAGCAAAACAAAAAATTAATAAATCAAGTTGAATTGGACTTCAATGTTTAGGGAAAAAAATAACAGTAAAAAATGCATTTTGAAATGCAAAAACACAATCAATGTGTAATAAAATTTACAGTTGCACTATAGATACATTCACACAAAGCAACAAGAAGGGATAACAGACGCATGCACCTAAAGTCTGAAACAAGTAGTAGTTGTGGCGCATTGAGGCACTTCTTCGATAGTCCCCCTCCACCCGGCTTAGGAGGCCGAGATAGAATGGGCAAACACTATTAACCAAGCCAAGCCCAGTTCTCACTGATAGGCGCTAGTAGCTTGCTTCCAAACCTTAACTTATAAGATACGTGTGGTCGTGGCCCGAAGGAGCCTTAAGCACTTGTACAATGCTCAAGTCAAGGCTCCCTCCCCCTCTATGCCCTACAGTAATAATTGTAATGATTCATCTCGCATTACGACCTTTACCACAACGATCCTATTCATAGATAAAATTATTTCGTGGATTGGAATTCACTTGAATGTCTCCATTGCATAAGCCCGGGTTAGAAGTTCTGTATAAATTTATTGAAATGCTATTAAGTATTTTGATTTAAGTTTTCTTCTTTCTTCAAGGTGGAATAGAAGAACCCAGTTGAAGCGTAATGAAAGTACGTCTGTAATTCAAAGCTATAATACATGTATAGGTGAGGGTTTCAAGTTGCAGCATGGATCAGGACCCCTGAACAACTCCCTCCCTCCAGCCCTTTATTTCCCCTACTATGCCCCTCAAACTCATGAAACTTTGAATGACCTAATTAATAGTTTGATGCAATTAGACTTTCTGAAAGTGCCAATACCACATTATAATTATCCATTCAAATATTTGAAAAGTTGGAATATTTATTAGACACAAAGATACCTGAAATAAGTAGGCAGCCAAGACAGGCAAGTATAGTGACCCCAACTACCACAAAAATGAGCATATATCATCGCCCATACAGCTTTACTTCTGAAAAAGGCCTTCCATGGTACATCCTGTAAACAACAAAATCAGTTACCATACCAAGGGACGAGCATAGGTTTTTGGAACTGTATAAAAGAACAAAAACAATTGTCACATGTTACTGACAGAAAAAAGAACATAAATAAAAAATTGTTGATGAACCAGGAAATGTGGTTCATCAACTACAAGGGGATTTAGCATTAAATGATGCAAAACAAATGGTTTTTTATTTTTCAACCAGCTTGTCATGGATACTAGATGATGGTTTTTGACAGTGAACAAATACAAGAGGACTTAGCAAATACAAGGGCCTTAGCAACAGATGATGCAAAACAGATGGTTTTTATTTTTCAACTAGCTTGTCATGGATACTAGATGAACATCTTTGACCGTGAACATTCGTGGATCAGATCCACTTGACAGTTAACAGAGTTCAGACTCGAATGCCAGCACCGTTTTTTCCATTCTACAGCATTGTTCTTCCCCTGCAAAAACTAAATACATGGAGCTTGCCTAGTGCTTTAATTGTTTTCTAACCGTTAATCCAGAAGTTAAAATAATGATTTATAAGAGAGAATCCAATCTCTAAAAGCACATTAATCCATATCTGAGTACCATAATCCCTGTCATATTGATTACTATAAATTTGTGTAATTACCCATGTTAGACACGAGGTATAATTACCCATGTTAGACACAAGGTAAGGGTATTGCGATGTGTACAACATGCCTACTGACAAAATTTGCTTTTCTGAATGTGTCCCTCTTTGTAAGATTCCATTGTTCATATACAAAAATATTGTCCAAATACAAGACTAAAATTCAACAATTAGAATCAATCTAACCTAACCAAAAAGGAAAGAATATCTGTACAATCATAATTATGGCTAAATATATGACTTAATATATGCCTGAATATATCCTGATTGACATCCCCTCTCAAATTGATGCTGGTCGATCAAGAAGCATCAATTTGCCCACAAGGAACTGATGTCACAATCGGGTCATGGCCTTGGTAAACAAATTAGCAAGCTGAAGATTAGCGGAAATATGAGGAAGAGAAATGACACGAGCGTCTAAGGTGTAATATGAGGAAGAGAAATATGAGAAAGAGAAATGACATGAGCATCTAAGGTATAAATCCAAGTATACCGACTATAATCATCAATGAATGTGATAAAATATTTATAATTTGTATGAGATATAACAGGTGTAATACCCCATAC
>JAUMHN010066227.1:0-26781 GCA_032360265.1 Heliamphora ciliata
AATTAAAAACTTAAAAATAAAAATAAATTAATAAGTTAAATTTTATGTTTTTATTTTACTTATTTTTGTATTTAGTAATTTTTATTTTTTAATTAAAAATTTTTAAATAAAATTTTGTATTTAAAAAAAAACATTAAAAACACTGGTTCGTCCAAAAGTTAATGAAAAGTTAATTTTTGGACCTAAGTGTTACAAAAATAAAAAAATAAGGGGGTGTAGTGATATTTCAGAGAGTAGAGGGGTGACAGTGATATAATCATTAAATACATGGTGTGTAAGTGTAATTTACCCTAAAATTATTTATTGGAGAAAAAATTACAAAAAAATAAAATAAATAATTAAAAATTGAGACAAAGTTTAAAACTATTTATTAGAGAAAACAACACAAGAAACAAAATAAATAATTAAAAATCAAGACAAAATTTAAAATAATTTATCGGAGAAATCAACACAAAAAAAACAAAATAAATAATTAAAAACAAAGACAAAGTTTATAACTATTTATCGGAGAAATTATAGAATTAAACAACACAAAAAACAAAATAAATAATTAAAAACCAAGATAATGTTTAAAATTATTTATCGGATAAAATAACAGTCAAAATAAATAATTAAAAATCGAGACAAAGTTTAAAATTATTTATCGGAGAAAACATCACATAAAAGAAAATAAATAATTAAAAATCGAAATAAAGTTTAAAATTATTTATCAGAGAAAACACCCAAACAGGCCAAATAGCCCCCAAGGAACAATAAAAACCCCAAACAGACACGTACCCGCCAACTTCAAAGTTGGCAGTCGTTGGGTTCGAGCCTCGAGGTCAGTGATGTGACGTTTAACAAGCTGGCGGTTGCGAACTTCACGTTAGGGTTGTCTATTTAAAATCATATTTTTAGTATTTGATTTTATTTTATTAAAATTAATTTTTTATTTTATGAGAATTTTAATAAGCAATGCATGCAATATTATTTCTTTAACGTTATGCATGGATGCCCTTTATTTTGTACAGTATTTAATTTGGTGTGTAGGATTCGACTTGCACACAGAAGATCAGATTTTAGGTTCTTGAAGAATATAAGTATTTGTTCACAGTTTAGATGAAAATAGACATACTATCGGTACGATTGTAACACAGAGTTTTTGTAAGCCTGTCTTACTTACGGAGAGCAGATAATAGCATCGTTTATAGTTTCGACTATCTGTGCTAGTACACTTTTGTGTATTAAAAGGGACATATTGTGGTAATTAATTTTATACTAATTATATAAATTAATTCACATCCCAAGATTATTATGAAGAGTGCTTATACTCTTAATCTTGAAATAATTATTGATTTACTTATATTTAATATTCATTATTTTAATTCATTAGAAGGTGCGATCTTTTATAAGTCAATAATCCCAATAAGTTAGATAGCTGTATTAATTATTTGGTGAATATTAATTATTGACGGAATCCACGTCTTGATTGTTTGGGATTAACGATACTCCCTTAAAGAAGCTTATAATTTTTTACTGGGTCAAACTCTACAGGTGGATTTAATTTCCTGGCAGTCAAATAAGTTAAGCGAAATGGTTTAAGGAATTTTAAAGAGGCCAATTAAATTAAATTATCTAAATTTAATTGAGGGGGATCAAGAATCTTAACGTGGGGAGATGAGTTAAGCATTTAATAACAGGAGCTCAGTGCAAATTGGTCATGAGATTATGGTTATGAGTGCCGTTATTGTTCTTTGGTGGTGCGAACTGTAATTTAGTGTTTTATAAAAATTGTAGAATCCGCTGCAAGGTTTTCATAATTACAGAAACTGTTGAGAAGTTTTCATATTTGCGGAAACCATTGAATAGGTATCTGGGTTATACTAGAAGTCTATGTCATAATTACTCCACAGGTCCTTGTTGTAGCCCTATAAATACGCGGGTAGGAGGAACCAAATTGATAACTTGTCTTCAAGATTAAAGCTGACCAGGTTTTGCTGATACGTGTTCTCGAAGGTTCGTAACCCACATTACGTTTGGAAATCATATAAAGAAATACAGTAGAAGATATGACAAGGGTTTCAACTCGGAATCAAAAATCGTAGTTGAAGAATCGACTAAAAAGGTATTCTTCTAAATTAACTATGGTTACACGGATTGTTATTTTGATCGTTCGACATCAAAAATTTTATCTAAAACCCGTTTCGGCGATTATTTGTCCTGTTATTGTTAGGGTTGGTTTACTGAAACCATATTTTTAGTATTTAATTTTATTTTAATAAAATTAATTTTTTATTTTATGAGAATCTTTATAAGTAATGTATGTGTATTATTTCTTTAATGTTATGCATGTATGTCCGATATTCTGTATAATATTTAATCAGGCGTATAGAGTACGACTTACACACAGAAGATCAAATTTTAGATTATTGTAGAATATAAATTTTATGTTTACAGTTTAGATGGAAATGGACTTACTATCGGTACGATAGTCGCACATAATTTTAGTAGGCCTGTCTTGGTTACGGAAAATAGATAATAGCGTCGTCTATTGTTTCGACTCTCTTTGCTAGTACACTTTTGTGTGTATTGAACGGGATATTTAGGGTAATTAATTTTATACTTACTATATAAATTAATTCACACCGTAAGGCTATTATGAATAGTTCTTATCTTCTTAATTCTAAAATAATTATTAATTTGCATATATTTAATATTCGTTGTTTTAATTTATTAGAGGGTGCCATCTTATATGGGTCTATATTCCCGGTGAGTTGGATAGCGGTATGATTTATATGGCGAATATTAATTATTGATGGAATCCACGTCCCGAAAGATCTAGATTGACGATACCCCCTTAAGGAAGCTTATAAGTTTTGATCGGGCCAAATCTTGCCGGTGGATTTAATTATTTGATGGTCAAATAAGTTAAGCGGAAGGACTTAAGAAATATCAAAATGTCGATTAAATTAAATTGTCAGTAATTAAATTTAATTGACAAGTATCGAAAATCTTAACGTTGGGAGAAATGGTAAGCATTTAATAACAGGAGCTCAATGCTATATGGTTTTGAGATTATGGGTCATAGTGCAATTATTTTTCTTTAGTGGTGTGAACTATAATTCATTGTTTTATGAAAATTACAGAAATCGCTGCTGATTTTTTATAATTGTAGATATCGCTATGAGATTTGCTTAATTGTAGAAATCGCTGATATGTGTCTGTGTTCCACTGGAAGTCTTACTGATAATTACTCCCTAGGTCCCTACTGTAGCCCTATATATATGCGGGTAGGCTGAACCAGTTTCATATCTTGTCTTCTAAGACTAAAGCTGTTCTGGTTCTGCCAGTACGAGTTCTTGGAGGATTATAACCCACACTATATCCAGGAATCGCATAAGAAAATATAGTAAAAGATCTGACACGAGTTTCAAATCGGATTCAAATTGTAGTTGAAGATTCCACCGGTAAAAAGGTATTCTTCTAAATTACCTTCGGATGCACGGATTTTATTTTGATTGTTCGTCATCAAAAGTTTTATTTGGAGCCCGTTTTGGCGATTGTCTGTCTAGTTAATTTTTTTTTCATTAATTGTTTGCAAAAATAAAGATCTTGATAGTCTTGCCTCCAACAATTGGTATTAGAGCTTTTTTGTATTTTATTTTCGGCTATCGGGGTCGGGTAGTTTTAGAACTGTTGCTAACTTTATTTTGTAGGCGTTCTAATCCTGATTTTATGGTCGTCATTTATTTTTTCATGTTTGATTGAATGGTGTGAATGATGATTATTTTTTTAATCACGGAAGTTGACCGTGATAGATTGAATGTGAGCCTTCGGGATATAGGATCGATGTAATAGCTAGTTTTATATTTTTAAATATCTGTTTATATTATTTAAGAATAGGTTGAACATATCCAAGAATATGAAGAACGAAGGCGGCATTGGCGGTGGTTCAGATTTTAACGGGCCACAGATCACGGTAAGTTTTTATGTATAAAAAAATAACATAAAAATAAGTCAAAAATAGTAAGGAAAAATCACCAAAATAGCCCGGTTCGGCGGCTTTGCCGGCGGCAATTTTTATGATTTTTTGGGCCATTTCTAGGACTATTTTTTGAAATTTTTTTTATACATAAAATAGCAGTAAAATATATCTTAAAATACTGTAAAAAACCAGAAAAAACTGGGCCAAACAGTGCATTAAAAAAAAATAGCAGCGATTTTTTTGGCAGCAACGGCACTATAACAGTAGCTTTTAGGCAGTTTTTTGACAGTTTTCAAGGCTATTTTTGATAAGTTTTTTTGACAGGAAGATTATACTTTTCAAGAGCTTTCCAACGATATAAAATACATCGAAAATAGAGTTCGGATGAGGTCGGATCGGCCTCGGGAAGTTGGCAGTAAAAGGCGGCGACGCTGGGTGCGGCGGCAGCAGTTTTGGATTGTGTTTTCGGCAGTTTTCAAGCTATTTTTGAGCAGTTGTTTGTAGAAAAAATAAGTACTTTTCGAGAGCTTTCTTTTGATATAAAGTATGTTGAAAATCGAGTACAAGAAGAGGTCAAAAAAGTCCTGGAAATTTAGCTACGCAGTGTTGTGGCGGGCAGTAGCATTTTTTGAGGTTCGGACAATTTTTTCAGCCATTTGTCAAGCAATTCTCCAGCAGATTTTTTTGGTAGAAAAATTCCATATTTTGAGAGTTTTCTAACGATATAAAACTCGTAAAAAACAGAGTTCGGATGAGGCAGTAGGAGCCACTTGAAGGTGGTGGCAACGTGGCGCCGGTGCTGGCTGGTGATGGTCCGATGGTTTCTCTCTCCCGGGATTGCTTTGCGTTAATTTTTTGATATATACGAGACTGATATGATAAATATTGATATATCAGATAGTATCAGAAAAGTTTGATGCAATCAGGACACTGAATCAAAGGAGAATAGGGATTGAAACAGTTGACTTTCTAATGGAGAGTGAAACACATCAGTGGTTTACTTGGATCATAAAATCGAAATATGTATATACCATGTTTATATATATATGAACTGCGTGGCTGATTTCATATCTGTTTTATTTATCCTATTAATTTAATTAATTCAAAATTCTGATTTTAATTAAAATATTTTGTAATGAAAAATAAAATCAAGTTTTTTAATTAATTAATTTTAATTAAATAAAAAAACTTTAGATATTTTATTTTTTTACAAAATATCACGTTTAAGATGATTTTGTTTTTAAAAAAATTGAATATCTTAGAATAACGTGAGAATTAATTTCGAATTTTGAATTAATTAAATAGAAAAATATTTAGCTAGGTATCTATGCGAAGGAGATATGGACAAGACATTGGGACACTAGGATTAGGGTTTTGATGCAAACAATGGGTGATTTTTTCACTTTGTTATTTTTTTTGAGAAAATCATAAAATCTAAGAGGAATTTTTTTATTTTTTAGAAAATCACAAAATCTAAGGGGAGTGGTTTTTCATTTTATTTTTTTTTATAAAATTATAAAATCTAAGGGGGATAGTTTTTTTATTTTTTTATTTTTATTTATTTTATTTTTTTTAAGAAAATCACAAATTCTAAGGGGGTTTTTTTATATTTTTAGAAAATTATAAAATCTAAGGGGCTGGGTTTTCATTTTTTTTTTAGAAAACCACAAAATCTAAGGGGGTTTAAAAGAAAGATTCGCCTGGCGCATCAGGACTTAGGGTGCCTAGTCTTCTAGGGCTTGAAAAAATTGAAGGGTCGTTACACACACACAAATCTAAGGTTGAAATTAGGGCTTGAAAGAACCGAAGGGTCGTCACACACACACAAACCTAGGGTTGAAAGATTTACCTGGCTCACCAGGGCTTAGGGTGCCTAGTCTTCTAGGACTTGAAAGAACTGAAGGGTCGTCACACACATACGAACCTAGGGTTGAAAGATTTGCGTGGCTCACTAGGGCTTAGGGTGCCTAGTCTTCTAGGACTTGAAAGAACCGAAGGGTCGTCACACACACACGAACCTAGGGTTGAAAGATTTGCCTGGCTCACTAGGACTTAGTGCCTAGTCTTCTAGGGCTTGAAAGAACTGACGGGTCGTCACACACACACGAACCTACGATTTTCTTTATTGGTTTTTTTTTCTTTTACATTTTTTGCATTCTACTTGATTTGACTGCTTTTATTATATATTTTGATCATCTTCGGCGTTTTCAGTTGGCCAGTATGTCTGTAATTTTGGCGTCTCTGCTTCTGGTGAGGTGTTGAAGTGGTATGGTGTTCTCCCTACTCTCAGTCAGGCCCTAATTGATGCCTCCGGCTTTGCTTGGTTCATACCCTTGCTAGGTAGGACCAGCAATGACTGAGTATGGTTGACAGCCTTAGCTGAGAGGTGGTGGAACACCGCCAACACCTTTGATTTCTCTACCTTTGAGGCTACCCTGACTCTATTGGACTTTGCGATGATTACCGGCATCCGAGTCAGAAGAGTTGCCACCCTATTCGACCCAGACATCGTTCATTCGATCGAGGCACTAATGCATCTTTTGGGCGTCATACCTGCTCAGATCGACATAGACCGTATCAGGTATACATGGTTTCGTGATCACTTATGTCATTTCTAGTGCACTCAGCCTCGTCATTACGAGTGGGTTGCTCGTGCCTTCCCGTTATATATGTTTGGTGCCTCTTTATTTTCGAACATGGAGAATACCATACATCTTCACTACCTTAGCGCCCTTTTTCGCCTCGATCGGGTGGCCACATACGACTGGAGAGGAGCTGCTCTTGCCATGCTCTATGGTTCGATGAGGGCCTTGACCCGATTCCCTTAGGTGCTCAACAATATGGGATACTTGAGGGCTTGGGAGGTATATTTCTTCTTCTGTAAATTATTCAGTCATTTCTTCTGTTATATGTTATCTATTCTTTTGCTGACATGTTCTCTTTACAGCTTTGGACCTTTAAGTTCCTCGGGATTCATGTCCCAGCGAACTTCTCTTCTGATCCTTTGGTTATCTCTCGTGCTGCTCAGTGTGCCCACAGCTTGAAGGGGAGAAAGAGCAGAGGGAAGGACTTGGAGCAATTTCGGGCAATCCTGGACCACCTGACTTTCGACCAGGTACCATTTCTTGCTATATTCTTAACTTATTGCTTACTGCTTTATATATCCACTGATCACCACTTACTGTACACTGTTCTATGCACTGTTCACTGTATTGCTCACTCTATACTGCTGATTGATTGCAGGTTCATAGGGACATTTGGCGGGGGATGGAGGGTTGAGCCAGTGACGATTTGATGCATAGCCTCGATGCCTCTCGGAGATGGATCTTGTTAGAGGGGCCCTTCTGCTGTGAGTACTACCTGGGAGAGTGGGTGGTTCGATAGTCTCTCGAATTTGACCACTTTTAGATTTCGACAGCTCCTCTAACTCGCATGCGCTGGACAGATGCCATGAGCTGATTTGACATTCTACTGGAGATGGTTGGGACCCCTGCTTCAAAGCTGCTAGGACTTGATGGGGACTATACAACATGGGCCCAAGCACATCTGTTAGGACCACTGGGTCCTGGCCGAGCTGCACCCGTTAGACGGAGGAGGGGACGGGCACCAGAGGTTGTTCCTAACGCTGATGCAGGAGTTAGAGTTGAAGGAGAGGCTACTGCTAGTGCAGATGCTGGAGGTGCTGGTGCCGCTAGTACTGGTGCTGTTGGATGGGTGATGGGCCCAAAGATTCCATAGGAGATTCATACCGTGGTATACGGCTACCCCTTTCCTCTTCTGGTTCTGGTTCTGCCAGTGCTGGATCATAGGGCTGAGCTCGGCCAGGTTTGTCTTCGTTCTTCCTCCTCTATTTCGATTACTTTCTTTGCTTGTTTAGTTTACTTGAACTGCCTGTCTCTTTTTTCACAGGTTAACTGGGCGTGGCTAGACCGCATGATGCTGATGGTTACGGATTTGAGGGCACTAGTTCGTCAGCTGCATGCTAATGTTTGAGTAGCTGGCATTACTTTTGTTCCAGTGGCTATAGTGAGTAGCTTCCTATTTTATGACTTCTTTTCTCTTTTCTATACCCTGCTATGATCCTTATCTCCTTTTAATAGCCGCCGACACCTGCTGCTGGTATAGTATAGCTGTAGGCTCCGATCTAAGCTCCAGCTCGAGGTCACGGGTCATGTGCCTCTTCTTCTAGAGCTCACTGGAAAGGGTCTGTTTCTTGTTCTAGGAGCTGTTCCAGCATCATATCTTCTTCTTCAGATGGTGGTGACGATAGTGATGACCTGTTTGAGGACATTAGTTCAGATGATGCCAAGCCTTCTTCCCGTTGGGTCTGCCAAAGACGTTAAGAGAGAGAGAGATCTCCCTTCCCCTATTTTTATTTATCTATACTTATTTCTCAGTTCTTGCTACATTATGATACATTTTGATACATTAGTTTTATGAGGCTGTGTGCTCCAGATTTACTTGTTATTAGGCCTGGATGCCTCTGTCTCACATACACTTGACATACTTGGGCTTTTGTGCCATTTGCCTTTTCTGCATACACACTGTTTACTTGGTTTACCTTTTATTTATTGCTGTTGAAACTCTCGTTATCATATTGCGTGATGGATTCTCTTAAATAACAAGCCAAACCAAGTGTTGACACTTTATTTACAATTATAATAAAATAAGGGCCCCAGAATATAGAAAATGCAGAAAGAGTGCCAAAAAGGTGTACCTGCCACCTTGTGATATGGCGATCGTCAGCTTGCAAAATGGTGGTGGCCAAGTGGTGAAGATGGCAGCCTGTACTTAACTTGGCGGTTCATACTTCTAACATGGCGGTCGTACACTCCAAGGTGGCGGTCATCGAAATCTTTGTACTTTTGTAAGCCTTTTGTTGACTAGCCTCCTTATATCCTATAAATATAGCCTTAGGGTCCCCATTTTCTGTCACTTTCATCATGATGGCTTCTTTCCACGGCCTATTTTTTGCATGGATCAAGGAGTTTTCTCATGTTGAATGTTTAAACTTTGCATCGTTCAGTATTAACTCCTTATTCTCCCTAATCATTGTCAAGATAAACGAACCACTACTATGGGTTACTGCACAACTGTGGGACCCACAATCTCATGTCTTTCGCTTTGGCGTTGAGGAACTATGCCCCATTATAGAAGAGTTCGTTGCCATTCTAGATTTGACCCCACTGAGATCTGTTGTTGTACCCACTTTCTTTCTCTCTTCTCGGCAACAGATAATACAACTTTGTGGCCTATCCAAAATGGAGGCTTCTCTCTTGACATTTGATGACTGCCTTGATATTTCTTAGATTATTGAGAGGTTTTGACCTACCAACAATATCTGCGACCTTGCCTTTCAATTGTGGCGCCATTATGTATTATGCTTCTGCCTCCTTGCCCGTTACCTCTTCCTTCCTTCTGATGGATGAGTTAGTTGCTCACTAGTTGACATTGCTGGTAAAATGTGGTCGGGGAAAGACTTTGTCCCAATGGTACTTACTGAGACCTTGATTGGCCTGGATGCTGTTCGTCGAGGCGAGACTACTACTTTTTGTCACACCCCAAAAACCAGGGTCACGTGAAAAATTCACCAAAACACCTTTTAAACAAAACATAGGTTTTTACTCGTAAAGCAAACAGCCAAAATACAGCATTTGGAAGTAAAATGGGGTCCCCAAGGTTATCTCTTAGTGAAACATACATACCCGCCTATACATGCATAATATATCGTCTCAAGACTTACAAAAACACGCCATTAGAAACAGGCAACATATAGTAAATACATGTTTTCACAAAAAGGAAAACTATACAAGTCTTCCACCACCATGGTCCTCTAGATCAACTCCTCATGATCATCAATACATGAAATTTTTTTTTAACAAATCTCACTACGTGAGCCAAAGCCCAATAGGAAACAGACTAGCATGAATATAAAAGCAAAACATGCTAACATGAATAATATGAATATTTCGACTCCTACGAGCCTCAATAGAGAACAGGTTTACTCCCCAAAACCATAAGTTTTCTCATTGCCTCTCGGCATCTAACAATGCCCAATAATACAGTTAGCATATACAACAAGGTCATATGCATGTCGTTTTTTACGGTCTTTCACCATGGGATAATACTAACCCAATCATCAAGCTCTTTGCGGTCTTTCACCACGGGACATTCACTTGCCCTAATGTGCAAATCTTAGAGGTCTTTCACCGCGGGACACTCACATGCCCTAATAAACAGTTTTTCGTATGATTCAATAGATAAAAGTACGCACATAGCCACGTACTAAATATTCACATACATATCATCATATTGTTCACATAGCCATCGAGATAAACCCACGTCTCAACCAAACAATTGAAATCCAAGCTCAAACCCAAAGGTTAGCTCCAAACCTCCAAAATAGGTTTTTCAAGACTTTTCATAAGTTCTCCATTTTTAAAATCACATTTTTAAAAACCACGGACATCCACACGTCTAACAACATGAAATAAACCATAAAAACACCTTTAAAGCTATTTCATCCAACCAAACAAGGTTTAAGCACTTAAAAATCACTTTTCATGCATTTTAAAATGATAAAAGCACATAATATTGCACGTAGCACTCTTTTTAGAACATGAGAGTCTAGGATCTTACCTTGGTGAGTCAAAACTCGAAGCCTAAAAAATCAAATCTCGTTGAAATGAGAATCCGTCCTGATAGATGCGAAGCCAATAGCATAGATAGTAAGGATCGACAAGCTGATCGTCAAAAATTAGGCCTGGGCATAAGAAAAATGTAGAGAGAAGGTGGAGAGTTTGGGAGAAAATGAGTTTTTTTTTTAGAAAGAAACAGGGGTTGGAATATATATAGGCCATGAAAAAAGTGCTTACAGTCGACTGAAATGCCCAATTTAGTCGACTGAAGGAGTTCTGGATCTCAAAAACACCTCCACCGCCACAACTCAGTCAACTGGAGGGCCCAATCCATTTAACTAAAAGACCCTACTGTCGACCCAATCGACTGGGTCTCCCAGTCCAGTCGACTGGATTGCTAGGAAAAACAACCCTTAGCACCAAAATAGGTTTTTCAACCTCAAGACCAACCAACAAGACTTAACGAAACCTGAGAAAGCATGAAACACATATGCACATGCTGTGCTACAATGTTAAAGCGTAAACCAAATGCCAAAGATATACATATAAGAAAAAAGAACACGTAAAATATATATATCACGAAAAAAGAAACGAACCCAGGCCTCACACTTTTGCTGGCAGCCCCTTGCTTCTTCAGGTAAGCTTAAATCTTTTCTTTCCCATTTCTCTCTACAATCTTACTGTCGGCAAAAAACACATTGCCCTCGACCCCTGAGTCTTCAACAATCAATTTATTTTCTCTTTGTTCCTTTGTTGGGGGCTTTCTGCTATACCTTTGAGCAGGTTAGTTTCACCCTAACTCAACCATTACTACTGATTTCTCTCAATTAATCTCTTAAGCCTTTGTATATTTGGTTGATGGAAAAGGTGAACCACCAACAGATAGGTGCAGTGCTGTAGCTCTCATCTATCGCCTTTATTATTAGATATGCAGTACTAAGTTAGCTTGGTGACAGTATCTTTCTTCTTTGACAGGCACAGACATTACCTGGCAATACTCTTGGTGGCAGATCCCCACCATGACTTTGACTGCCATAGATCATCCCGGCGTCTTGTTGATTGGATTGCGATAGTCTTCCTTCTGTTACCCACACCAGATCATGCGGTAGTTTGGTCGCAGTTAGATCGTATTCCTTGGTGTTTGAGGTCGCTTATACTCATCTTCACTTTAGGCCCGATTTTCGGTGAGGTATCAAGAGACTTGGCCATCTCGCTCTCTGATGGAGATGCAGGAGCTGTAGTGCCCAGAACTTCCTGACGAGTACAAGGCATGGATGATCCAAGATAGAGAAAAATGAAACAAAGATGAAGGAAAACATAAAGCGAAGAGGGGGAAGATTTGAGAGACCTGCTTTGCTTTTCAAATTTCATAGCTTTCTTTTTTTTTTTAGAGTTTGGGATTTGCGCGTCTGCCATATTTTCAAAACCTTGTAACTGATGCTAAAAATGAAGTATTCCACCTTTATTTTGAAAAGGAATTTCAATTATCTTAAGTTTTTCGATTCTTGCAATTAAACGACTTTATTATCAGAAGACAAATTTGCATTGATCTTTACTTGGATTCAAAACAGGCTAAAATAAAGAAAGTGGTTAGACTTTTTAAAAGAAGCTGCCTACATATCCCAAGAATGTATAATTAGGCCTTAACGTAGTTCGAGCTTGATTTACTCTCGAGTATTAACACTCTCCTTTTGTGGTGCCTTAACTTTTGCCAAGGTCACCCTTTTAGGTTTTCGGCCTTACGGGCTGCTCTAACTTTTGCCAGAGTCGCCTTTTCAATTTTCAAGTCAGTGAGTTTTTATTTTATTTATTTTTCTCTCAAGGGTAGTATTTCTTGTGTTGGTCCAAGTTGGTCGGAGTGGAGAACGTATTGCCATCCAAATCCATGATAATTATCGCGCCACCGGTCATGATGGTTTTATTCAGAAATGGCCCATACCAGTTTGGCTTTAACATGTCCCTTGGGTCAAAGATGGGAGCCCTGATTTCTTTAAAAACTAAGTCACCTTCTCTCAAGTGCCGGGTCTTGACCTTCTTATTGAACACACGAGCTATCCTCCTTTGATATCCTTGCACATGAAATAAAGCCTGCAACCTTTTTTCAGCAAACAATAGCAACTCTTCCATCCGATTTCTCTGCTATTCTGCCTCTAGAATACTGGCCTCAACCACTATTCTTAGTGAAAGGATTTTCACCTCAATGGGCAACACAGCTTCCATCCCATATACTAAAGAATAAGGCATAGTTTCTGTTGAAGCTCTAATCGACGTCCTATACCCCTAGAGTGCAAACGGTAGATGTTCCAGCCAATCTTTGTGTGAGCTAATCATCTTTTACAGAATCTTCTTTACATTCTTGTTTGCTTCTTCGATTGTCGCGTTGGTTTGTGGCTGGTATGGTGATGACTTGTGGGCCACTATTCGATATTCTTCAAAAAGTTCCAAGACTTCTCCTTGAAAGTGCGAGCCATTGTTTAAGATGACCTCATGAAGAACCCCGTATTGACAAATGATATTCTGTTTGATGAACTTTGCGACGTGAGAGGATTTTAATACCGAGTAGGAGGCAGCTTCCACCTACTTGGTAAAATAATTAATGGCCACCAAAATAATCTCGTGTCCATTTGAAGCCTTTGATGTTACCCTGCCAATCACATCAATGCCCCATACTAAAAATGGCCATGGGGACATCAGGCTATACAGTTGGAATGGGGGAATGTGCATAAGGTTCTCATGGATCTGACACTTATGACATCTTCGCACAAACTGTATGTAATATGTCTTCAATGTCATCCAAAAATACCCTTGTCGCAAGATCTTCTTGATTAGCATGTTTTCCCTCATGTGAGGCTCGTAGACTCCCGTATGTATCTCTTTCATCAGTTTTCGGCCTTCCTCACTATTGACACATAGTTTATTGACTCCAAAATGTCTTCGTTTGTACAATTTTCTCCCGCAAATGACAAATTGTGTAAATAATCTCCTTATTGCTCTTTTGTCTTTTTTGTTAACAAATTTAGGGTATTCTCCTTTTTCCACGAAATTTTGAATGTCAAAGTACCAAGGGAGTTTATCAATGTTTTCCTCAATTACAACTGTCATCTCGTGTACTAGCTTTCCCTTTTGCTAAATTATTAATGGCCTCATCCTGACCCCCGAGTGGTATATCAATCATTGATGCCAGAGTAGCCAGTGTGTCGGCAAACTTGTTTTGCAATCTCGGAACATGAGTGAAAACCACTGACTCAAAGCACGATATCAGCTTTTCTAGCTCTTGATGGTAGAAAATTAACATTGCATCCTAACTTTCCATTCTTCTCGTGCTTGTGAGACCACCAATGCTGAATTCTCGATGACTTTCAGCTTCTTTGCCCCTAGCTCTAAGGCTGCCGCTAACCCGTCTAAGCATGCTTCATACTCAGCTTAATTGTTGGTAACTTCAAAGTTGAGTTTCAGGGACAGAGGAACATGTGATTCATCAGGAGTGACAAGGGGAATTCCTATTCCATAGCCATACTAATTAGATGTGCCATCAAAATACAGAGTCAATTTGTCATCCTCGACTCTCATCAGCTGCTCATTAGGGAACTGGAATTCTACATTTTCGTCTCCCTCAATTAGTTAGTCTGCTAGAAATTTTGCTACTGCTCTACCTTTGACTGACTTTTGGATGACGTACCTGAGATTAAATTATGACAGTAACATCAACCACGGGGCTAACCTTCCTGTTAATGCCAGTTTCTCAAACAAGTACTTTAACGGATCCATCTAGGAAATTATATTCACTGTGAAAGACCGCATGTAATGCCTTACTTTTTGGGAGGCCCAAACTAAAGCCCAACATATCTTTTCCAGTGGCATATATCATATCTCGGATGTAGTCATCTTCTTTCTCAAATAGTAGACTACTTTCTCAATTTCTATTTCTCCTTCTTGTGCTAGCATGCATCCCATAGCCAAGTGAGTCACTGACAAATTGAGAATTAGTGGTCTATCGGGCTCGGGAGGTGCCAGAACAGGAGGGTTTTACAAATACTGACACACATCTTTGAAGGCGTCTTGGCATTTTTGAGCCTATTCAAACTTGACTCCTTTCTTCAACAGGCGAAACAATGGGTCACATACAGTTGTCAGCTTTGCTATAAACCGGCTAATGAACTGTATCTTACCCCAAAAGCCCCTGATTTCTTGTTCGATCTTTGGAGGAGGCATTCCCAAGATTGCCTTGATCTTAGAAGGGTCGACTTCAATGCCTCGTTGAGTAATCATAAACCCTAGCATTTTCCCAGTGGTGACTCTAGAGGCACACTTTTGTGGCTTGAGTCGCATCTTATATTTTCTGATTCTTTCAAAGAACTTTCATAATGTTATAATGTGTCCATCTCGATCCATGGATTTCACTATCATATCGTCCACATAAACCTCAACTTCCTTGTGTATCATGTCATGCAGTAAAGTAGTGGCAACCCTTTGACAGGTCGCCCTTGCATTCTTTAAACTGAATGGCATCACATGATAACAATAAGTGCCTCACAGTGTAGTGAATGTTGTCTTTTCTTTGTCATTAGGGTCTATTAGGATCGGATTGTACCTAGAGAAACCATCCATGAATGACAAGAGAGAATGCCCCACTGTGCTATCTACCAAAATGTCAATGTGTGGCAGAGAAATATCATCCTTCGGGCTGGCTTTGTTGAGATCCTGAAAATCCACACAAACTCGGATGCGTATGTCTTTCTTCAGAACCAGAACAATGTTGGCCACCCATTTCGAATGCTCGATTACCATAAGGAATCCAGCGTTGATCTGCTTGGTGACTTCTTCTTCAATCTTTAGAGCCCATTTTGGTCGTATCTGTCTCAATTTTTGTTTCACCAGTTTAACATCGGGATACAAAAGGATATGGTGTTGGACAATATCGGGATCAATACATGGCATATCCTTGTAAAACCATGCAAAGACATCTTTGAATTCTTTTAATAAAGTTATTAATTGCTCACGTTTAACTAAAGATAATGAAGACCCAATTTGCATAATTTGTGGATTAGTTTCATTATCCAGATTAATTGACAAAGTTTCTTCAGTTATAGGTTCAATGTGCATTTCTTCTTCTCTTTTTATTAAACTTTTTATTTCTTTGGGGACATCCTCGTTGAATTCAAAATTTTTAGAAAGCGTATGAAATAAATCAAGCAAAGCAAAGTGATCAGAAATCTTGTTCATTTCATTGATATTGAAAGAAGGGATTACAAGCTCAAAAGCAACAGTAGGGGAAGATACACAGACAGATGTGCTCTCCAACATAGACTCACATAACTCAAACTCGGACTCGAGACATGCGCTAAGCAAATTACAAAACTCTAAGGACCAATTTTTAACATCCCTTGCAGCCGCGTCCACGATAAGCCTGGTGTAATCAGCTGGTGTGTTGTAGCCTAACATCAAGCAGTGCTGATTAGTTATGCACATCTGAGCCATCTTATCGCTGAATAAAGCTCCCATGCCAGTGCTGTCTAATTTATCTGCTCAATCCTCTTCTTGAATCTCCTCTTCTTTCTCTGCTGCCTCTTCTTCCTCTGTATCCGATAACTTGTAGTTGAAGAAAATTTCCAACCTTGGCAACCGTTGATTAGTTTCCTCATCGAACCATGGCTCCGGGAAACTACAGTACGAAAAATCTTCACCTTTCTTGACAAAGTAACCATTCAACGTTCCCAACTACTTGACCTTCTTTCCTTTCTGCCTTGTCTTTAACCCCTCAAAATTTTTCTTCGTCGGCTTGTACCCGAGGCCAAAACTTTGTGAGGTTGGTAACACTTGAATGGGCTCTAGAATTCCTTGCTGCTTGCAACCCAACCCTATTCCCAGAAAGTAAGACATACGTCTCATCATTTTAACCGCATAGGGATTGATGTAGCTCTCTTCCTCTTTTAATAGCATTTGAATAGCTTGAGCCTTGTCGAACTGGAACCCACTCAGGGATACATCCTCCTCTCCATGCTGGACTTCTAGGAGAGTCGAAACATCTTCTCTATAGATGGTTAGCACTACCCAATTCTTAATCAATTTCAACTTTTTGTGAAGAGTAGAGGGAACAGCTTGGACATCGAGGTCGTGGAGCCAAGGTCACCCCAACAACAAATTGAAAAATGCTTGAACATCCAGCACATGGAACTCCACCGAGGTTTTTAAAAGCCCGAACGACACAACGAATGATACTAGTTCGAGTACATCCCTTCTTGTATTGTCATAAGCCCAAAGTCATTGATTACTGGGCGTGAAATGATCCGACTTTATTCCCATGTAGACTGCAGTTCTGAGTGGGCAAACATTCAATGCTGAACCATTATCGATAAGCATTACTGGAACCTACTTCTATTGACACTTGACGGTGATGTGCAACGGCTTATTCTGATTTCTCCCTTCTAATGGTAAATCTTTATCAGAAAAAGAAATCACCTTAGGCTCTACAGCTGGTAGTATCAACCCAATCAACTATTCGGGAGTTGTGTCTATCGATACAATAGCCTTATTTAGAACCTTCAACACGGCTTGTCAGTGCCAATGTAAAGCCATCGGTAAATCCCAGATGCTGATATTGACATGAGTCTTTTCAGCTGCTTCAGTACAGTGTCTTCTTCTTCTTCTTCTTCTTCTTCTTCTTCTTCTTCTTCTTCTTGCTCTTTCTCCTTTCCTTTCCCACTTGCTTGCCCCTTTTCTAATTGAGTCGGCTTGAAATGCCACCCAATCCTAGTCAAATGTTCTACCCCTTCCTCAGGATCCCATAATCCTGGCATTGCGTTCTAGAATTGTCTGACCTTAGCAACATGCGGAGAGCTTTCAAATTCCCATAGGTCGTCCAGATTGACGCACTTTAATCTTCCCTTCCTTTCTTCTTCATCTTTTGTTGCCCATGTGTTGTCGATGTCTTGTAGCCCCCAAATATCCTCCCTGATGTAATCTACTTGATGTTCTTGGGCAGCCCAAGATTCATTCCACTCATCTCCGTCTAACTTTAAGACCTTTTGGACTAATTAATGAGACTGCATTTCATCAATATAGACCTCCTCCTCAAAAAGCTAAGGAAGAGAAACACCATCTGGCCAAATTCATACGGCCGTACTGGGTAATCTAATGGCTAGTCATCATCCTTGTTGCGCTCTTTTTAGTTGGTAGCTTGAACCACCATTTGGTATCCTTCCTAGGCATCGTCATTCCACTCTTCTATCATGTCCCAACCATTTCTAGCCATTATCAACGAACAAGACGGCTGATCCTCAATAGTAGGAACATATGGGCGTGGTAGATACGCCAAACAGATATACCGACTAGGATCTTTTGATTACCCCAGATACATATAATTCACCTCGGCCTGTTTAGCATGATTTAGCAGCGGATTAGTTATAACATAACAGCTAGTCATCCGATTAGCCTTCACCCACTTCTCAAAATCCTGGATCTCCTGTTCGGTGGATCCATTATGATGAGTGGGAGGTCAGGGGTCATACAACACAAATCTATAGTCGTCAGAAGTCAAAACAATATCGAGGTTTTGTTTCCATGTGATAAAGTTTGTTCCAGTAAGTTTATATTCCTTGAGAATTACCGCTAGTGGATTGAATGATTCCATTATTAAATCCTGAGAAACAAAAGAGAAAATTTTTTTAATTCTTTGATCAAATTAGGATCCCTCAATCTTTTAATTTAAAAAATAATTATTGGCAGCACGAATCCTTCGTGATTAAGCAGGCCACGTAGTGTGGACGTTTACTAATCAACACCTGTCCGAATAGACATACCAGTCTATTAATTTACTACCGGAACCAAATATCATAATAAAAAAACCATCGGCCCAGAGTCACATCAATTGATAGGCCACGTAGTGTGGACATTTAACAATTAACGAACAAATAACTACAAGATTTTTCATTCTTGATATAGGATAATCCAAGTAAATTAAATAGCCAATAAATTTTGGTCCCCACAAATAAAAATAGTGACTCCTTAGGGAGGATATTTTTATTCACGGGTTAAGTGTATAACTATTACTCTTGATTTGAAAACACCATACCAAAGCCATGGGCCCGGTGTGAACGAACCCTACTTCGCACGATTCTCAAATCTACTTCTTTCAAAAATTCGTGTTGGAGATACCATGACTATAACTCTTCTGTATGGAGATCGAAAGTTGAAGCCGGCGCGTGAGGTATAATCACATCTCCTACGAACGTGTAATGGAGAGTTATAGAATTTATCTGTGACTAAGCCCTTCTCTCACTTAATATTTTAAAAATCGAGAGTTTTTCTTTTTTGTTCGTTTTAAACGATTAAACATATTTTAATTCCTGATTAAAATAAATTCGATTTTAATCAATTAAAATATTCCTTATTTAACTCAATAAAATAAACAAAAAGCCTCCTTATTTAATTTTGCGAAAGAAATTTATTACCTGAATTTTAATTAAAAAAACCTTAATTAATTTTAACACAAAAATTAAATAAATAATTATCTATTTATTTTTTTGTTTTAAAAAATTGCTAGAATTATTTATTTTATAAAACTGTTTTTTCTAATATACTTTCGATAATTAAAATCATGCATAAAAAGAAAAAACAAATAAAATAAAAAATCATCCACATAATTAAATAAAACAAATAAATAAATAATTAAACAACAACAAAATAAACATAAATAATTGTTAAGATCCGGTCCATCCGTTTAATCTTTTAATCCGACGGTCTTGAATTAAAAATTAAACGCCTAGGGTTTTAGAACTCTAAACGAGCTGTCAAAGACCCAAACTTCCTCCTCAGCCTCCAGACCACCGTCATAGCTCCGGCCCACCGCTGGAACACCGAAAAAAGTTGAAAAAAGTCGAGCCAAATAGCCCCTAATAGGGCCGAAATTCCTGCTTGCCTCCGCCCCTGTTGCCGCCACATTCAGTGCCCCGTTTGACCGCCTTGCCGTTATAGTTGAAGCCCTCAAAAATTATGGTAGGTATATGATTTCGTCCACTGTATCTCCGCAAAAAATTGCGTCAAAATTCGAAGCTGAAGTGCCCCGAAAAAATCACAAGGCTTCCATCAGGCTAACACGAGCGTTAAAAAAGTTTTACTTCATAAAATCCCATGTTTTCATATTTAAAACCATGCATATCAACAGTACAGATATCATGCCATAGTTAAAGAAAAACAGTAATCAAAAACCTGATTTTGTTCACCCGGATCATACAACCGGGACTAAAACATTATTTTTCCACTCGGAACACACGATCGAGGAAAATAAGATAAAATGAATCCTATGTATCGATTCTGTCAACTCAAGATAAAGGCAACAACTATAGACTCCTGCCCATTACTTGTCCCTGAACCACTTAAGGCCTGCTAGGTAATGACAAGTTCTATACGGAGTTACAACAACGCAACCACACACGGGGGCAATCGACTCTTTACGTATTGCCATGACCGAGGGAAGAATCACCCAAACCATGCTCTTTACGAATTGCAACGACTGAGGGAAGAAGCACCCAAACGTAACACTGCTACGGTACATCTATGAATTATTTAAAAACCAGTACGTAGCTCGACTAAGAAAATATTTCCATAATTATACATCAACATGTATAAAGATTCATCCATCAACATGGAGATCAAACAAAATATTTCATTGCTTCCATCAAAATGTTTAAAAGCTGAGATTCAACCCCGAGAGTTAGCTCCAAACCTCCAAAACATGTTTTGCTCACGATTTTCATAAAACTCCGTTTTCAAAACCACAATTTTGAAAACTACGGATATCAACACATCCGAAACATGAAATAAATCAAGAAAGGCGTAAAAATGTACTTTTTAGCCGAAAAATAAGGTTTAAACATGAAAATAACATTTAATATATTTTTTATCCGGTAAAAACACATATAATTATACGTAACACCCTTTAACAACAATAGAGTCTAGGATCCTTCCTCGGTGAGCCAAAAGCTCGACGCCTCAAAAATTGAACCTTGACAAAATGGGATTCTGTCCAGATGAACATGAAACCCTCGACACCAACACCAAGAATCCACAGTTCGATTGCAGAAAATCGAGCCCTAGACCCCTCAAAATCTAGAGAGAAGGTAGAGATTTCGAGAGAAAGAAACTAGATCTAAAATGAAAATATCCCAAAATATCTCAAACACTGATATTTATAAGCCATGCCAAAAATATCTCAGGTCAGTCGACTGAATCACCAAGGTCAGTCGACTGACAACCTTCTGGATCTCAAAAAAACTCCACCGGCCCAAGATCAGTTGACTGATTAACCCTTATCAGTCGACTGAAAACCTTCTGGAGACCCCCAGTTGACTGAACTATACTCTCCAGTCGACTGAAAACCTTCTGCCAATTGAAAAATAACTTCAAAATATTTTTCAAACTCCGAAACCAACCAATCGAACTAACCTTTTCAAAACCCAACCTTATCTTTCAAAAACCATGGATACACGCAAGGCCAACAACCTTTGAATCCAATTAACTGCAACCAAACACGTTTTAAAGACGTTAATTCCAACTCCATTGACACTTAAAATCATTTCAAAAATAAAACGGGGCAGGATCTCACAGTTCTCCCCCTTTTAAAGGAAATTCGTCTCCGAAATGAAACTCTGAAACTCGAGCCAAACACCAACTCATCAATAATCTCTGATGCGAACTCTGCAACACTGTACAACAGCATAAATGCCCTAGAAATTGAAACCAACAAAAACCTCGAAACCGTCGTCACAAAACTGTTGTCCCACCAGGAAAGCACGACTTTGAAGAGTTAATCTCCAAACAGACTGTGCGTACGGGCAAGTTCCATTGACACTTCTGTCATCCATGAAACTATGAAACCTCTGATCAAAATCCAATTCACACTGCCAAACCTTGAAACAAAACCTTCGTCGAACACAGATCACTTCGACGACAAGGCAAGCAAGAGACTAATGCACCACGAAACTTGATCCCAAACACCCTTTACACTAGAACGTAGAGACTACCTCCCCGTTCTCACTGCCACTGACTGGCTTAAGCACACCTCACAATGCACACCGAGGACTATCCCTACGAGTCTAGACATATGACATCAAACTCTGACATTGATTGTTGGAGGCAATACTGCCAAGATCATTATTTTTGTAAATAATTTTTGATAAAAAATTAATTGGACGGATAAATGCCGAAACGGGCTCTAGATAAAACTTTTGATGACGAACGATCAAAATAAAATCCGTGTAACCAAAGTTGATTTAGAAAAATACCTTTTGTTGATCGATTCTTCAACTACGATTTGATTCCAAGTTGAAGCTCCTGTCAGATCTTCTACTTTATTCCCTTACGTGATCCTCGAACGTAGTGTGGGTTACGGACTATCGAGAACTTGTACTGGCAGAACCCAAATATATTTAGTCTTAAGTGACAAAATATGATATATCAATGACACCTTATAAGGACCCGGTTCTAAACTATAGGATTAGTGACGGTAAACCGATAGGATCTTAGGTCATAATAAGATTAAAATCTTAATATGATCAAAACCTAAGAATCAGACCCCGAGAATCAAAAACCCTAAAATAAAAAGAAAGCCCTCTAATCTCGAATATCATTAAGTTACCCTAAGAACACTGCACTCAAAACTCTAAAGAGTTAAACTTAGAAATGAAACTTCGATCCCAAGTCCTTAAGATAACTATACTTTCATCCTAAGACACTAAAATTCATAGTAAGTTATCAATACCGTAAGAAGACACTTAAATCCTCATCTAGATTACACCCAAGAATTCCTCAAATTCTTAGTACCAATAATTACACACTAGTTCTTCACGTCTTTAAAATTTTGCAAAAGTCCCTGAGATAGTTCTCACCTGTAATTCTCTACAACCAGCATTAATTAATATATAAATATATAGGTATGCTAAATACATATATGACATGTATGTGAGACCACCTAGTAGTATGTGCTAACTTTATTCTAATAAAATAAAATACAATATCTCTAATCAAATTAAATAAAATTTTAATTTTGAAGAAAAAATAGTTATATTTTCAAGACTTACAAAAGAAAAATATATAATAACAATAATAATAATATAAAATATTAAATCACAAAATCATATACGAAAAAATAATAAATTCACTCATCTCCAACCAAGTTTTATATGTATATATAGGTATGAGTATATAAGGGAATCTCTACAATACAACATAATAATCAATAAATGTCAAATCCTTACAACACCCTAAACATAATAATCAAGAAGTAAAAAGTAATCTTATCATATGTATATATATTAGTATTCATGTCTCTACAACAAAATTCAAAACAATAATAATGCTAAACAAATACATAATCATAATCCCCAACACAAGTCTTACTTACACAAGTGTGTATATATATATATATATGTGTGTGTGTGTGTGTAGATTTACTATATACAAACTATTATATATCTCAATACAACCAAATAAAATAATTCAAAAGCAAAAAGTAAAAGTCACTTTAGTGTTTAAAATAACCAAGAGACAAAATATAGTTTAATATGTATGTATGTATAAATCTCTACTAATAGCCTAATATTATAATCAAAAGTAACAATCTAATATAATAATGCAATTTTAAGCCAACTTGTATTTTTAACATAAAAAGACATAATACAACATATCAATAATTAAATAATAATTAAATAATATTAAATAATGAAATTGAGTTTTAAAATCTAAATTCATCAAATTAAATTAAAACTAGTATAAAAAAATTAAAAATATACATTAAGTTACTACAAAAATTAAAATTTAGCCCAACCGCCACGACTTAATAATGCTATAATTAAACTAAGATGTAAAAATTAAGTACAACATCTAAAATTATTATATTAATTCAAATTTTTAATATTCATAGTTAAAAATACACATTAAGTTAATTTTTGAATATAATTCTTGAACAATGTAATACATATATAGCATTAAACATACGATAAATCAATATAATATAACAAAATTAAAATTGGAGACAAAATTTCCCTCCCTTGGCCGGCCACTTTGGCAACCCTAACACTCCACCTCTTTTTTTTATTTGTTATGTTATACATGCATAAAAAATGTATGAATTGAGTCACTTCCATGTCTCACACAATCATTATTACACTCCTACTAACAAAATTGCTTTTAAAAGACCACAACCCCCCCTCCCCCCTTATGGTCCGGCCACACCATCCCAAAACCAAATTTTTGTCTTCATAAATTCTATGTAATAGCCTAGAGCGGTAGAGAGAGAAAGAGATGAAAGGCTTAGAGTTCTTGGTGTTCTTAGCATCCTTGGGTGATTTTTTTCAAAGTTCTTCAACATCTATCTCATCAAATCTCTAAATAAAGGTAGGAACAATATTCGTATACATTTATTTTTCCATATTTTAAGGTCTTCTTAGCTCCTAAACATCTCTAGGTTCAAGATCCATGCTCAATACTATGAGATATGGTTTTGAATCTATTTTCTACATCTATTCTTTCTCCTCAACTATCCACCATCTTCTCTTGTTTTTGATCCATGTAAATGGTGTATATATCATATATAGGCCATATATATGAGAGATATAGCTATGCATGTAAGGGTCATGGGCCTAGGAGCTCCAAACTCACATGTTTTCTTCATACTCAAATCTGTCAAGAGAAGATTTTTGTCAAAAATCTAATTTTTGCTATTTTTTTAGTGATCTAGACTAATAAAAAATTTATGAACTTTTTACTGTAATTTCCTGTATATATTATTTGCATGCACGAATTTTCTTGGGGTCCAAATCGTTTTTCTTATTTTTCTAAAAATAGAAAAGTAAATTGGGTTAAAATGGATGTTTGGAAAGACTACTTTGAATCCATGCCATTTACTGTAACAGTAAGCTCTCGGAGTGATTTTTATGTGGTTGGATAGATAAACGTCTTATCTTTCTAAGCCCAATGGAATCAACCCGTTTACATATGTATAGAGAAAATGGCAACTATTCTCCCAAAGTGTGTCGAATCTAGACACTATTTAGTAGAATATTCATAGTAAATTCAAGAACAATGAAACAAGTACAAGGTCAAGTTCCAGAGCTTCTGAGCTCATAATTCTACCACTGGAAAAATTTTTAAAATGAATGTTTAAGTCTAAGTCTTCATTTTATTTTTGAAGCCACTGAGTTTTCACGTCACTATTTTGAAAAGTTTTCTCTGCATTGTCATAGAAATTTATTTTGTTATACCCGAGGCCTTAGTGGAAAAATTAGAAAAAGTGTAAAACATAAAAAGTGTTCAGAACATCCCAAATAGGGTGCCTACCAAAGCTTAGAATTTATTTTCAAATCTAAGTATTTTAAACACCCTAAAACCAGAAGGTAAAATATGAAAATCCTTACTGTGATTAAATGTGATTTAGTATTAATGCTATTGTTTTGGGTTTCCTATGTTGTGTTATGCATGATTAAATAATTAGAATGTGTGATATTGTCTTGATATAATTACATGATTTTAGTAGTTGAATTACTTACATATAAATTTGATTAAATTATTGATCTATGCACATTGTGTTTTAGCCTAAGTATTTTGAGGTGACTTTAAATTTATTTGTGCACTTTTGTCTTACATGCTAATTAATCATGTCCATGCACGAATTCTCATGTAAGTTGAAAAATTATAAGTTTAGCATATGGTATCATGCCATATCATCATTGGGTGGATTTTACGAAGTTCACCGTTTTATTTTAAGAAAGGAATGAAAATTGAACCTTAAGGTTGGTACTGTGATTGATGGAACTGGAACTCTTCGAAATTTGGATACTTAGAAATATTGTGATATTGGCTATATGCCCTGATTTGTTTTGGGAGATTTTTTTCCCAAGTGCTAAATGCACATTGTTGTGATATTTATATTTGGTAAAGGCAGTTCGGGTGGCGTAATAATCGGAGTTAGATTTCGCGATCCCGCGCTGGACCTTGACCTGAGATCTGAGGGCCAGACTGTCGCTGACACCTTGCCGTCAATGAAGACCCAGCTGGACACTTAGTCTGCTACGTAGTCATCTCATGGCTTAAGGAACACTCTTCGTCGGTCAGTAGACTTGGTTAGCGTGATAGGGATCATGGGGTTTAGGATGGTTTTCCCTAGGGCGGGAGAACCTAGAATTACTTAAGTTTAATGGATTAGAAAAAAATTTAAATTGGTTGCATCATTCTCATCATTGCTCACTGTCATGTTTATTCTGTCCTCCTATCTGCCATGTGTTGACCTATACTTGGAGAAATTTTTGTATAATTATGTTGTTCCTTTTGGACATTAGCTCACGGCATTCTATGCCAGTGTTTGAGGACGCGAAAGTTCCCGCCAACTACCCGGTGCTAGAGGAGGTGGAACCGTGGCTCCCATGAGCCGGAACTCTACTAGCCTGCTGCACCTGATTTCTTTTTTGAGCTGATCGGACTTAGTGTTGTTTTCTTTAATATTTCCTGATATATACACTTTAATTTGGGGTCTGTAACCTTAATCATATGATATTCTTACTTTTCTGCGTTTATGGATATTAATCGCTTATTACTATTTCGCACCATTATTAGCTAGCTATTTCTTGCTCTAGATGTCTCCGAGTTTCAAGGCATCACACACTTACCAACGGTTTCTACAATTATGGAAAGACGCAACGCTTTCTGCAATTTTCATAAAATACTAAATTATAGTTCACACCACTAAAGAACTATAATTGCACTTTGACCCATAATCTCAAGATCTTCTCGCATTGAGCTCTTATTATTAAATGCTTACCAATTCTCCCCACGTTAAGATTCTCGATACCCGTTAATTAAATTTAATTACTAACAATTTAATTTAATCGTCATCATGATATTCTTTAAACCCTTCTGCTTAACTTATTTGACCGTCGGATAATCAAATCTACCTGTAGAGTTTGGCCTGATCAAAACTTATAAGCATTCTTAAGGGGGGATCGTCAATCTCGATTATCAGGACGCGAATTTCGTTAATAATTAATATTTGCCATATGAATAATACCGCTATTCAACTCATCGGGAATATAAACCCATATAAGATCGCATTCTCTAATAAATCAAAACAACGAATATTAAATATATGCAAATCAATAATTATTTCAGGATTAAGAGGATAAGCACTAT
>JAUMHN010066336.1:0-26779 GCA_032360265.1 Heliamphora ciliata
ATAAGTTAAGCGGAAGGGTTTAAGGAATATCAAGATGCCGATTAAATTAAATTATCAGTAATTAAATTTAATTGGCGGGTATCGAGAATCTTAACATGGGGAGAAATAGTAAGCATTTAATAACAGAAGCTCAATGCTATATGGTCTTGAGATTATAGGTCAGAGTACAATTATAGTTCTTTAGTGGTGCGAACTATAATTCAGTATTTTATAAAAATTGCAGAAACCCATGCTGGTTTTTCATAATTGTAGATACCGTTATGAGGTTTGCTTAATTGTAAAAACTGCTGATACGTGTCTGTGTTCCACTGGAAGTCTCACTCATAATTACATCCTAGGTCCTTACTTAGCCCTATATATATGTGGGTAGGCTGAACCATTTTCATAACTTGTCTTCTAAGACAAAAGTTGTCCTGATTTTGTCGGTACGAGTTCTCAGAGAATTATAGCCCACACTATATTCGGGAATCGCATAAGGAAATACAATAGAAGATCTGACAAGAGCTTCAACTCGGATTCAAATCGTAGTTGAAGATTCGACCGGTAAAAAGATATTCTTTTGAATTAACTTCGGATGTACGGGTTTTATTTTGATTATTCGTCATAAAAATTTTTATCTGGAGCCTGTTTTGGCGATTGCTTGTTTAGTTAATTTTTTTGTTAATCGTTTGTAAAAATAAAGATCTTGACAGTTTTGCCTCTCACACGGGAAAGACGTTAGGCACCTTGTTAGCCCAACCGTATGATTGACCTATACTAATTATTATTGGTTTTTAATAAGATTTTTCAAATGCATGCAAATATAAAAAATAGAGACAAAGAGAGAACATCCAAAATCAAATAAAGAAAATACATAGCACATGTATATAGAACACCAAAACAAAGCAAATAAAAAAAAAATCTTAAGTCCTACGGTATGCAATTTCTAACTAAAGAATACATAGAGCAAACTCACATGCAATATCATCCAAATAACCTAAACTAGCATGATTCTAAATAGAAGAACAAAAATATGCTAAAGAGTTACCAAAATCAAATAAACATAAATTACTAACCATATAACCTCAAATTATCCTAAACTTGATTGATTAAAGTTTATTCTAAAATTAACATACTAAACATGCATATTATCAAATTATCTAAAAAGCACATTAATATGATTAATTTCTATGAAAGCGAAAGGCTAAACTAAAATAAAAAGTATGTGAAAATCCTATATTAAAAAGTTTACCAAAGAAAAATAATGAAACTAATAACAAGTATTTTATGTATTGATATGATAAGAGAATACTTAAAGAAAAAGAAAATAAAGAGAGTTTACAAAAGAAAATTAAGCCAAAGTAAAAGGTTAGAAAATGTTATTAAACTAATAAAAAGAAAATTCAACTATTTATATTTTATATTTTAAATGAAACAAAAGAGAAAATAAAATAAAATAAAAGAGAGTTAAACTACCATTTATACTAACATTTAAAGGAGAAAATTATACTACCATTTAAAAGATGAAAACAAGAAAAATAAGAAGAATATTAAACTAGCATAAAAGACTTTGGTGAATTTTAAGGTTAGCAAAATAAAAAAATAAAAATAAAAGGAATACTATTAAAGGAAAATTAAATTAACATTAAAAAGACAAAGAAAAGAAAAACAAACGGAATACTAGTAAAAGGAAAATGAAACTAAATTAAAAGAAAAATGAAAGAAAAAGAAATGAAATACTAGTAAAATAAAATTAAATTAACATTAAAAGAAAAATAAAAAATAAAAAATAAAATATGGGCGTAATATTGATAATTACAACCATATGTATGTAAGTGCTTGAATTATAATAATAACAGCACCGTTAATCGTATTGTTAATTATGTTGGCACTAATTAATGAATTATTAAAACTTAGTGTAAGTGTGCAATGTGTGAAACAAATAAGCTAAACAAGTTAAGACTCGAATTATAACATGAATAGCTACTTTACCAAACTAAATGAATTCTAAAGATTAAACCAACTATATAAATAATGTAAGAACGTATGTAAGATGAAACAACCAAATTAACCCGGTCATTCCAAAGAGGTTGGAAATGGAGTTAGAAGGACCGGGAATCTAAACAAAATACCTTGATTGCTAGGGAATCCTTGAGTTAGAGAATGGTGATGGGAAATCTAATCCTCAAGCGATGATCCAAGTTAGGGTTTCAGAATCTCGGTATCAGGGGTTCGGATCTCGGTACTTCGATAGAATTTCGGCGTCGGGACTTGGACTTGCTCGGTGCCTCGATAGAGTTTCTCTCTCTAGAATTCTGTCCTGAAAGCCTACTAGGGAGTACGGTATTTATAGAACTCTTCAACTAATGAGATGCTGGCACGTTTAGGGATACGTTAGGCCATTTGGAGTTGGAGGTCGCCGGGTATGAACATGGCGGTCGTCACAAAAAGTGGAGTTTTCAATGGATTCTATTGGCGGTCGCCACAATGGAGTTGGCGACTCCAAGGTTCAATGTGGCGGTCATTGCCTTGGGCTAGGATTTTCAAGAGATACTACTGGCGGTCGCCACAAAAAGTGGTGCTTCCATGAGGTTCTACTAATGGTCGCCACAATGAACATGGCGGTTCAAGATGATTTCATTGGTTTGAAAGTTTTGATCATTGGGTTCAAATACTGAGATTGGATTATTTTTCGAGGATCGTATTGAAGCACCATTCCAATTGCTTTCATCATCAGATTCACTTGGATCAACCTAAGATTAGGCAGGGTCAAATTAGGGTGTTTACAGTTGCCCCTCTTTGGTATAACTTGCATAGCAACGCGTGATGCACGTTATATCAAAGATCCAGAGACAACATCCATTTGACTGAGCTGTTAATCTTAGGCTATAAACACACTAGCATACAAATGATGTTAGTCATACTTGAATTTCTATCGAGCTGCCTACGTACCCCTTTGCTAGGGATCAGACCAAAACATAGTCCTGGGATAAATGTACAGATGCAGAAGAAACGTGATGCAGATGATAACATGATGCAGACATTGGTTGATCAAACACTACCCTAAAGATCAAGTCAAGATCTAAAGGGAGCACAAACAAACAAACCAAAGATTGAATCAAGATCTAAGAAGTTGGCTGGGGATAAAATAATCAAAAGGATCGAGTTAAGATCCTAGAAATTATTTTAACCAGGAAATCAACAATGAATTAATAGGTCGAGTCAAGATCTAAAAACTCAGAATGATAACGGGATAATGATAACAAAAAAGTCGAGTCAAGACTTTAAAATCATCCTTAAAGGAGAGAACCATGAACTAATAGGTCGAATTAAGACCTAGAAATTCAGGAAGAGCACGGGACAAAAATAATTAAAAGCCGAATCAAGACTTAAAATTATCTTCATCGTAAAGGATAACCACGAATTAATAAGTCGAGTCAATACCTAAAAACTCGGGTCGAAAGCGGGATAAAAAGTAATTAAAAAGTCGAGTCAAGACTTTAAAATTAAATTTATTGGGAGAACACCACGAAAAACACCACAAAGCTTTATAGAAAAACATACGTAAGATCTAATAATTATTTTGGAAAACACACACACAAGATTTTTTTTTTTTTTTTTAGGAAGACACACATAACATTTAAAATTCTTGTTAACCAAACAAAGCACATAAAAATATACATAAAAACACAATAATGAAATACACACACAACATAAAACACACAAAACAAACACCAAACAGCCCATTTAAAAATCCCAAAACACAATGATGCCGACTGACACGGGGTTGCCAACTTTTGAGTTGGCAGTTGTCAGGTCCGAACCCCAAAGAGATGACGTGACCGCTTGCCAAGTGGCGGTCGTCGAGCCAAAATCCTTCTGACATGGCTGTCGCCAGCCCAAAACTCTTTCACGGTGGCGGTCGCCACGTGGCGCTTGAAAAACTCGGCGGTCGCGCACTATCATCATGGCGACCGCCATAATAAGACGCGCACAATACCCCATCAGGCCGTGCGGACTAGGCTCATTCTCACCTCTACTCTCCCTCTCTCTAGCATCCTTTGCTCTCTCAATCCCTCTCAGACCCTTCTTGCTCTCTCTTTCATTCTTTAGCTTTCGTGCCCTTTGCTTTTGCGAGTACTCCCCTCGATACACGATGTTTTCCTTATTGTTTGGGATTTTGTTTTTGTTCATGGTGTCTTCGGGCCAGGAAAATGATGACTCGAGGGTGCGACAAGGCCCTTCCGCTACTGGGAGTTCCTTCATAAGGGCCATTGGGGGTACTGGTTCCCACATTCCTGCCGGGAGGTTACGCTTCTCAGTTTTTTACGACTATGGGGGCTATGGACGCCTTCGCTCTTGAGGCGGAGCGCGCCTCTCACCGTGCTGCCAAGGACGAGGCACGGGCAGCTACCGAGGCACAGGCAGTCGCAGATGTTGCTGCGGAGGTCGAGATGACCGACTTTCTCAACCCAAATGCTGCAAAGGGTCATCCTACGCCTTTCAATCCACACAACCTATGCCCCAGCACCTCATCAGTTGGTTCCGGGCAGGATGAGGCATTATGATCCTTCTACTGATGCTGTAGCTGCCGACATTCTTCTCCGAGAGCTAGATCAGCATATCTCCTGCCAGCGTCCATCAGTAGGTTCCTTTATCTTTGCTGTTTCAATATCCAAGCATGTTATATGATATATCTTAAACATAGATGCATGCTTAGGATCCCCTTGTGATATGTTGTGATGCGATGTGATATTATTATGACTCAGGCAATGTTTGATATATGTGATAATTGTGTGTAATGTTTGAGATCTGGATATGTAATCACAACAAACCTAAATATCGGACTGAAAAAAAAACTTATCTTAGGTACCTGTGTAAAGGAGATTAAAACAGTACGGACACTAGGATTAGGGTTTAGATGCAAACAATAAAAAGGAGCGGTTGTTTTAGCAAAAATAAAAAATAAAGGGGTTGACTTTTTTATTTTTATTCTTGGGGAAAACATAAAAAATCTAAGTGAGGAATTTTTTATTTTTATTTTTAGGGCAAAACATAAAAAATCGAAGCGGGAAAATTTTTTTCATTTTTATTTTTGGGGCACGAAAATATAAGGGAATTTTTTTCAAAAATCCTAAAAATTTGAAAATTTTTTTTCAACAATCCTAAAATTTTTTTCAAAAAGAAATACTAAACATTTGGGAAAAATTTTCAAAAATCCTAAAAATTTGGGGAAATTTTTTCAAAAATCCTAAAAATTTGGGAAATTTTTTTTCAGAAATCCTAAAAATTATGAAAAAATTATATAAAATCTAAGGGGTAACATAGAATCTGAGGGGTTTGATTTTTTTGTATTTTTATTTTTGGGAAAAACATAAAATGATTTAGGATAGAATTTTTCCTGGCGCACCAGGGCTTAGGGTTCCTAATTTTTTATTAGGGTGTGCAAAAATCAAAGGATCGTCACTTACACACGAACCTTGGGTTAAAAGAATTTGCCTGGCGCACTAGGACTTAGGGTACCTAGTCTTCTACTAGGAAGTACAAAAACTAAAAGATCGTCATTCACACACAAACCTAGGGTTAAAAGGATCTACCGGCGCACCAGGGCTTAGGGTACCTAGTCTTCTACTAAGGCGTGCAAGATTTGCCTGGCGTACCAGGGCTTAGGGTGCTTAGTCTTCTAGGGCTTAAGAGATTTGCCTGGCTCACTAGGGCTTAGGGTTCCTAGTCTTCTACTGGGACGTGTAAGGTTTGCCTGGCGCACTAGGACATAGGGTTTCTAGTCATCTACTAGGACGTGAGAGATTTTCTTGGCTCACCAGGGCTTAGGGTGCCTAGTCTTCTAGAGCTTGAGATATTTGTCTGGCTTACCAGCGCCTAGGGTGCCTAGTCTTCCAAGGCTTAGGGTGTCTAGTTTTTTAGGGTTTGAGAGATTTACCTGGCTCACCAGGGCTTAGGGTGCTTAGTGTTCTAGGGCTTGAGAGATTCGAAGGGTCGTCACTCATACACAAACCTAGGGATTTTATTGCTTTCAGTTACTTTCTGCATATCACTTGTTTTGACTGCTCTTATATATCCTCTACTTATCTTCTTCTTTTCAAGCTGGTCACTACGTCCGGGGCTTTGGTGGCTCGACCTCGGGCGAGGTGTTGGAGTGGTCCCTGCTCCCAGCCGGGCTCTCGTTGATGCTTTCGGCTTTGCTCGGTTCATACCCTTATTAGGTAGGACGAGCAATGACTAGGTTTGGCTCACGACCCTGGCTGAGCAGTGGTGGAATACCACCAACACCTTTCATTTCACCACGTTCGAGGCCACCCTGTCGCCTCTAGACTTTGCACTTATTACCGGCATCAGAGTCGGCGGCGCTCCTATCCCTTTTGATCCGTCTATTGCCCGATCTGTTGACGCACTGATGCATCTCCTCGGAGCTGTTCTAGTACCAATGGATTGAGATCAAGTCCGACACACATGGTTCTTTGACAGTTTTTGCCATTTTCATTGCACCGAGCCTCGCCACTACGAGTGGGTTACCCGAGGTTTTCTCCTATTTATGTTCGGTACCTCCTTGTTCTTGAACAAGGAGAACACCGTTCATCTGCACTTGGGTGCCTTTGCCTGCCTTGATCGCATCGCTACATATGACTGGGGAGGAGCTGCTCTCGCTACTCTCTATGGCTTCATGAGCGCTTTAACCCTGTTCCACCAAGAGCTCAGCATCGGGGGATACTGGAGGGTTTAGGAGGTATGTTTTAGTTTCTGCACATTGTTCATTCATTTCTGCTATCTGTTATCCATTATCTACTTGCTCACCTCTTTTCTTTACAGCTTTGGACCAACGAGTTCCTCGGGCTTCACATCCGGGCGAACTCCTCCATTGATCCTTCAGTCATTTCCTGCGCAGCTCGGTGGTCCTGACGTTTGAAGGGGAAGACGGCTGGGGGAAAGGATATTTATAGATTTTGGGCTTCTCTGGACCGGCTGACCCCAGATCAGGTACCATTATTTACTACTTTCTGTATTGTACGTTATCCTTTGTATCATACTGTTCACTGCGCTGCACTGTATTGCTAACTGATCATTTTTTCTTAACACTATTCTCGGTTCTGCCCACTAATCACTGTATGCCACACATTGGTTGTCATACTGCACTGTATTCACTGCTCACTGTTTATTGATTACTGTTCTTCACTTTGCACTGTACTTTAAATTTTTACAGGTCCACTGAGATGTCTGGAGAGGGGTAGAGGATATGGTCGTCGCAGATTTGATGCGCAGCCGAGAGATCACTTCTATGCGGATCCTACTGGAGGGTTCATTTGGTCGGGAGTATTACCTCGGAGAGAGGGTAGTTCTCTAGGTACTTGGCCTCGACCACTTCTAGATTTCGATTGTCCCTCTAGCCCGCATGCGCCAGACTGACCTTCTGAGCCGTGTGGACATGCTCCTAGAGATTGTAGGGACTCACGCCTCAGAGCTGTTGGTGCTAGAGGGAGGCCTGGGCACATCTGTTGGGATCACTAGGACCTGGCCCAGTTGTTCCTAGTGGCAGAGGAGACGGGTACTGGAGGCTGCTGATACCAATGCTGGAGCTGCTGCTGGAGATGCTGGAGTTGGGGCTGGAGTTGCTGCTATCAGGAGACTTGTCGGAGTAGTTGAGGTACCCTGGACTGTAGCGGCCCTTATTGCCGGGTATCCTTTCGACATCCCTATCCTAGTTCCTCCAGCCTCGGAGTTTCAACCAGTGCATGCTCAGGTTTGATCTTCTTTTCACTATTTCCTTTTCTGTATTTCCTCTATTCAAACTGCTTAGTTCTTTATTCCTTTTGGTAGATGGATCAGGCTTGGCTAGATCGTCTCATGTTGGTGGTGAGTGGCATGCGAATTTTGATTCGCCAGCAGGATGCTGCTTTGCGTGCAGCTGGGGTTCCTTTTGTCCCTTTGTCGGTGAGTGTTTTCTTCTTTGATCTCGTTATTCTATTCTATACTTTACTCTTACTTTTACCTCTTTTTACAGCCACTAGTAGCTGCTACCGGCACAGTACCACCGCAGGTTCCTGTTCAGCCTCTTGCTCCAGCTTCTATTTTGGCACGAGGTCGTGGGTCTCGTACCTCTTCTTCCAGAGCATGTTCCTAAGGGTCTGTCTCTTCTGCCAGGACCCAATCCAGAGTTGTATCTTCTTCTTCAGATGGCGGTGATGATAGCGATAACTTTGAGAGACTTTTTGAGGATGTTAGCTCGGACGAGGCTGGCCCTTCTTCCCACTGGGTTCGCTTGAGGTGGTAGTGAGAGAGATTGAGAGAGAGACTTTCCCCCTCAGATACATTTACATACATTTAGTTTTTCAGGCCTGTGTGCCCTAGTTTGATACATTTCTGATTTATGGGCCTGTGTGCCCCATTTTGTTGGTTATTGGGCCTGGATGTCCCAGTTTACATTCTGATACATTCTGTCATATTCTGATGCATTTTGGGTCTCCGTGCCACTCACTGATTTATATACATCTTGTTTGCATGGTTTATCTGACTTACTGCTTAAACTACTCTGGATCTCAAAACATTACACGAATTATAGAAATTGCCAACATAACATGCCCGCCACTTTCTAACATGGCGGTCGCCACAATCCATAGTGGCAGTCGCCACGACATCCAAGAGACACGTGGCGGTCGCTTGGTCAACAAGATGACATCACTGTACTGTGTACTTTCATGTTGGCGGTCCTGCACTCCAAGGTGGCGGTCGCCACTTTGACTATACCATTCTCTGAACTTTCGATTTCCAGTCTTTTCATGCCTTAAAAATACAGCCCTGGAGGTCCCATTTCCTGTTACTTTCACCCAGATGACTTCTTTCCATGGATCACTTTCTGCATGGATTGAAGAATTTTCCCACATCGAACGCCTTAACTTTGCCTTGTTCGGTGTCAATGCCTTGTTTTCCCTGATGACCGTAAAGAATGATGGACCATTATTGAAAGCTGCTGCTCAGTTATGGGACCCACAAACCCATGGTTTCTGTTTTGGTTTAGAGGAGTCATGCCCTACTATGGAGGAATTTGCTGCTATTCTAGACCTAACCCCGTGGAGTTCCGTTGTTGTTCTGATTATATTCCTTTCCTCTCGTTAGCAGGTGATGCAATTTCGTGGCCTGTTTAGGATGGAAGCTTCTCTTCTAATATCGGATGACTGTCTTGACATTCTTTGGATTATTGAGAGGTTTCATCCTACCGGTGATCTTAATGATCACGACTTTCAGCTACGGCACCGTTATGCTCTGTGTTTCTACCTCTTGGCTCAATTCCTTCTCGTTCCTTCTGATGGACGAGTTAGTTACATGCTGGTAGACATTGTGGGCCAAATGTGGTTGGGGAAAGATTTTTGTCCCACTGGTTTTGGCTGAGACTTTAATTGCTCTAGACGCTGTTCATCGCGGTGAGACTACCACCTTTGCTGGTAGCCCCTTACTTCTTCAGGTAAACTCAACGCCTTTTACATTGTCTGCTAAAAACACATTGCCCCTGATAGTTACCTCCCACTTGCCATTTCATCCACCCCTGGGCTCTTATCGGGGGCCTTTTGCTGCGCCCTCAAGGGGGTCCGTTTCATCCCAACTCAACAATGACAGGTGCATTCATGCCCAAAATTCTTGTACGCTCATATTTTGTCATATACTTTGTTATCCTCCGAGGTCGCCCTCTCAGCTCCCTGGCTGGTCTAGTTCAAGTTTGGGTTCTAAGAGCTCTTCATCATACCCTTCGTTCATCTAGTAATCCTCGTTGTCCATCTGAGACCTCCTTTCAATTTCTTTTATTTCTTTACACAGCTTTTCTCTTACTGTTTTCCCTTGTCCTTTTGCAGATCTGGCTGATGGAGAAGGTGAACTTTATGTAGAAATCTCCCATGGATAGGTACAGTGTTGCAGCTCTCTTTTACCGCCCTTACTACCAGATATGCAGCATCGAGGCATCTTAGCAACAGTATCTCTCTTCCTTGACCGGACCAGACATCACTTGGCAGTGTTTCTGGTGGCGAATCCTTACCATAACCTTGACCACTATGGATTACCCCAGCGTTCTACTACGACTGTCCACTTTCTATTATCCACACAAGATTATGCGGCAGTTTGGTCGGAGCCAGATTATCTTTCATGGTGTCCGAGGTCGCTTATTTTCATTTTTATTGCGGGCTCCATTTCTAGCATCATATTAGGAGGCTTGGTCGTCTCGTTCACTAATGAAGATGCATGAGCTATAGTACCCCGAGCTTTCTGATGAGTACAGGACATGGCCGATGCAAGATAGGGAGAAGAGAGGAAGATTTGAGGCATCTAACTTTGTTTTAAAGATTTGAGCAAAAAGGAGGAAGATTTGAGGCATCCTGCTTTGTTTTAAAAATTTCATAGCTTTCCTTATTTTACTTTTAGAGCTTGGAACTTGCACGCCCTTCCTTTTATTTTCAAAACTTTGTACTCGATGTTGAAGCAAAACACATTTATGTTGAAAAGATTCAAAGTTAGCCAAAGTTTTTCAATTTTTGCAATTAAATGACTTTATCATTAAAATCTAAAGATAAATTTGCATTGGTCTTACTTAGATTCAAAGATGGTTAAAAACAAAGAATGTGGCTAGACTTCTTAAAATAAGCTGCCTACGTATCCCAAGAAAGTGGAATCAGGTCTTAATGTAGTTCGACCTCGGTTTACTCTCTGGTATTGACACTCTCCTTTTATGATGCCTTAACTTTTGTCAAGGTCGCCCTTTCCGGTTATTGGCCTTGCGGGCTACTCTAACTTTTTCCTGAGCCGCCTTTTTGGTTTTCAACTCAGCGAGTTTTTAATTTTATCTTTATTTTTCTCGTAAGGGTAATACTTCTTGAGTTGGTTAAGGTTGACTAGAGTGGAGAACACATTGCCATCTAAATTCATGATGGTTTTGATTAGAAACGGCTCGGACCAGTTTGGCTTGGACTTGCCCCTTGGGTCGAAGATGGGAGCTCTGATTTCCTTAAGAACCAAATCTCCTTCTCTGATATCTCGGGTCTTGACCTTCTTTTTAAAGGCTTTGGCTATCCTCCTTTGGTATGAAGTAGGGCCTACAGCCTTCTTTCATCAAACAAAAGAAGCTCTTCCACCCGATTTTTCTGCCATTCTGCTTCTGGAATACTGGCCTCAGCTACTACTCTTAGTGAAGGAATCTCCACGTCAATGGGACGTATGGCTTCCATCCCGTATACTAAAGAGTATGGCGTGATTTTCGTTGAAGCTCTAATGGACGTCTTGTATCCCCAGGATGCAAATGGTAGATGTTCCGACCAATCCTTATGCGAGCTGATCATCTTTGGCAAGATCTTCTTGACTTTCTTGGTTGTTGCCTCAACTGCCCCATTGGTTTGCGGCCGATATGGTGATGACTTGTGGGCCACTATTCGGTATTCTTCAAAAAGATCCAAGACATCACCTTGGAAATGCGAGCTATTATCCGAGATAATCTCATGAGGAACCCCGTACCGGCAAATGATGTTTTGCTTGATAAACTTGGCGACATGTGAAGCTTTCAATATCGAGTAGGAGGCTGCGTCCATTCACTTGGTAAAGTAGTCAATGGCCACTAAAATGAACTCGTGCCCATTTAACGCCTTCGGTGTTATCCTGCCGATTACATTAATGCCCCGTACTGAGAACGGCCATGACAACGTTAGGTTATACAGTTGAGATGGGGTGACGTGCATAAGGTTTGCATGAATCAGACACTTATGACACCTTCGTACAAACTGTATACAATCTGTTTCCATTGTCATATAAAAGTATCCTTGTCATAGGATCTTCTTGGGTAACATATTTCCACTTATGTGAGGCCCACAGACTCCCGTATGCATCTCTTTCATCAGCTCTTCTCCTTCTCAGTGCTGAAACACAGCATATTGACTCCAAAATGTTCACGTTTGTACAGTCTTCCCCCACAAATGACAAATTGTGCAGCTAACCTTCGTATTGCTCTTTTATCCTTTTTGTTGGCAAACTTGGGATATTCTCCTCTTTTTACGTAGTTCTGGATGTCAAAATATCACGGAAGCTCATCGGTGCTTTTCTCGATTACGGCTGTCATCTCGCATGCCGACTTTCTCTTCTATTCGATTATCAATGGTCTCATTCGAACACCGGGTGGTATGTCAATCATTGACGCTAGAGTGGCCAATGCATCGGAAAATTTATTCTGTAGCCTCGGTACGTGAGTGAAAACTACTGATTCAAGCATGGTATCAATTTTTTCAACTCCTGATGATAGAAAATCAATGTAAAGTCCTTAACTTTTCATTCTCCTCCTACCTGTGAGACCACCAATGCCAAGTCTCCGATGACTTCTAGTCTCTTTGCCCCTAGTTCTAAAATTGCCTCCAATCCGGCTAAGCATGCTTCATATTTAGCTTAATTATTGGTAACTTCAAAATTGAGCTTTAGAGACCAAGGAACGTGTGATTCGCCAGGAATGACAAGAAGAACTCTTATTCCATAACCATACTGATTGGATGCACCGTCAAAATACAGTGTTCATTTATCATTTCTGACTTCCATCAGCTTTTCGTCAGGAAATTGGAATCCTATGTCTTCACCTCATTCGACTGGTTGGTCGGCTCGAAACTCTGCTACTGCTCTGCCTTTGATTGACTTTCGGGTGACATATTTGAGGTCAAATTCTCATAATAATAACAACCAACGAGCTAGTCTTCCTGTTAGTGCCGGCTTCTCGAACAAGTATTTTAACGAGTCCATTCGGGAAATTATGTTCACTGTGAAAGACAGCGTGTAATGCCTCAGTTTTTGGAAAGCCAAAACCATAGCCCAGCTTGTTTTTTCCAGTGGTGTGTAACGTATCTCTAACCCTGTCATCTTTTTGCTCAAGTAGTAGATCACCTTTTCGATTCCAGTTTCTCCTTCTTGTGCCAGCATACATCCCATGGTTGAATCAGTCACTGACAAATAGATAATCAATGGCCTATCAAGTTCGGGAGGAGCCAGAATAGGTGGGTTTTACAAGTACTGACGTACAACTTCGAAGGCATCCTGGCATTTACGATCCCATTCAAATTTGACCTCTTTCTTTAGTAGAAGGAAGAGCGGCTCATAGGTAGTTGTCAATTTTGTGATGAATCGACTGATGAACTGTATCTTACCTAGAAAGCCCCTGGCTTCTCGCTCGGTCTTTGGAGAAGGCATTTCTAAGATTGCTTTAATCTTTGAAGGGTCGACTTCAATGCCTGTTCAGTAATCATAAATCAAAGCATCTTTCTGGCGGTGACTCCGAAGGCACACTTCTGTGGGTTGAGCCGCATCTTGTATTTTTTGAATAATTTCAAAGAACTTTTACAGTGCTACAATGTGACCATCTTGATCCTTGGACTTGACTATCATGTCATCCACGTATACTTCAATCTCTTTATGTATCATGTCATGCAACAAAGTAGTGGCAGCCCTCTAATAGGTTGCCCCTTCATTCTTCAAACCAAATGACATCACACGCTAACAATAAGTGCCCTAGGGTGTAGTGAACGCCATCTTTTCTCTATCCACAGAGTCCATCATAATTTGGTTATACCAGGAGAAGCCATCCATGAATAACAAAAGAGCATGCCCTGTTGTACTATCTACCAAGACGTCAATGTGCGGTAATGAAAAGTTGTTCTTTGGGCTGACCTTATTAAGATCTCAAAAATCTACGCAGATCCGGATGCGTTCGTCTTTCTTCAGAACTGGAACAATATTAGCCATCCACTTCGGATACTCGGTTACCATTAGGAATCCAGCGTTGATATGCTTGGTAACGTCTTCTTCGATCTTCAGAGCCCATTCTAGCCGGATTCGTCTCAACTTTTGTTTGACCGGTTTGGCATCAGGGTATAGAGGGATATGGTGTTGGACAATGTCAGGATTAATTCCAGGCATATCCTCATAAGACCATGCAAATATATCTTTGAATTCTTTTAATAAAGTTATTAATTGTTCACATTCAACTAAGGATAAAGAAGAACCAATTTGTACAATTTGTGGATTAGTTTTATTACTCTGATTTATTGACAAAGTTTCTTCAATTATTGGTTGAACGCGCATTTCTTCTTCTCTTTTTATTAAAAGCTTTATTTCTTCAGGGATATTCCCGTCGAATTCAAAATCATCAAAAAGCGTATGAAATAAATCAAACAAAACAGAGCAACCAGAAATCTCGTTTATTTCATTGAGGGAAGTGGGATTATAAACTCAAAGGCAAAAGCAGGGGGAGATGCACAGATAGACGTGCTCTCAAATACAGACTCCGACTCAAACTTGGAACATGCAACATGCAAATTACAGGACTCCATGGACCAATTCTTTACATCCTTTGCAGACACATCCACAATGAGCTTGGTGTAATCTGCTGGCGCATTATAGCCCAACATCAAACAATCCTGATCGGCTATGCGCATCTGAGCCATCTTTTAGCTGAATAACACTCCCATGTCGATGCCATCTAGCTTATCTGCCTAATATTCCTCTTGAATCTTCTTTTCTTCCTCTTCCCCTTTCATAGCTTCCTCTTCTTTCATATAAGATAATTGATGGCCAAAGAAGATTTCTAACCCTGGTAGCTTCTAGTTGGTTTCTTTATCAATCCACGGCTCCGGAAAGCCACAGTATGGAAAATCTTCTCCTTTCTTGACAAAGTAGCCATTGAGCGTTCCTGAGCATTTAGCCTTCTGTCCCCCTTTAGGCCCTTCCAAATATTCTTCCTTTGGCTTATACCCAAGACTGAAATGTTGCGAAGCTGGCAATACCTAAACAAGTTCTAGAATACCTTGTTATTTGCGACCTAACCCCATTCTTAGAAAGTAAGACATTCGCCTCATCATTGTAACCGCTCGCGGGTTGATGGAGTTCTCCTCCTCTTTCAATAGCATCTGCACAGCCTAAGCTTCATCGAATTTGAATTCACTCAATGACACATCCCCTTCTCTATGCTGACCCTCTAAGAGGGTCGAACCTTCTCCTCTTGGGGTTTGAATACTATCTTGTAACACCCCGGTCCGGACCCTAGTAATAACCACTTAGATTGTAATAACTCAGCTCAAACCTTAGTATTAGCGACAGATACACAATGAGAACTTAGGTCGCTGCATGAACGAGAGAAACTCTAGCCCAACCCGAAACCCTAATTTGACCCGAAAATCTTAAAAAGACCAAATACTCAGAGGCAAAACCCTAATACTTAGAAAAGTCCCGGGACTGCTTAAATTAAGTAAATAACATAAAGTATAAAATTAAAAATTAAAAATTCTCATAATTAGGGTAAAATGACCATTTTGCCCACAGTACAGTAAAAAGTCCTAAAAATCTAAAATTTAACACATAGACACCTAAAATTAGATATTTGTACAAAATTAATTAATAAAAGACAAAATAACAATAAAAATCTCCAAATTGCCCTTGCATGGCTGGCCTAGGAAAATGTGCCCAAAAAGTTACTTTTTTACCTTTTTAAGCTTAAAAATGAGAAAAAGATGTATAAATTAAACATTATAATGACATAATACTTTTTATACAAATAATACACATAATAATATAATAATATAGGGCAATAAAATCAAACGAATAATTATTTAATGTCTCTACACAATAAATAAGTCAAAAAGTCAATTCTTGTCAAACTAGCTTAATTTAGCTTAAAAGTTTACACCTGTTTAATTAATTGCTATCAAAATTATAATAAATCATGAAAAGACTAAATTAACTATAAACACATTAATATAGTAGGTTTTAGTAGGTTTAGATTCCAAAAAGATATATGAAATTTATATTTTATACATTTTCTTTCACAAAATGGTACCAAAACTCAATTTAAACCCCATAATAACGCAAAATCAGCTTTTGTGCTGTCCCAAACAGTCCCAGCCGAACTCCTGGCTGCCATATTCTGAAAAATATTTCTTGAAAATGCAATGGCCACGCCATGCAACCAATTAGAAAATTTATAAATCCAAAATTTGTATAAATGCCATAATTACTTTTGTTTCTTCTTTTTCTTATAGAAACAAGGCTTAAGCCCCCATTTTCTTCTTGAAGTTTCTGCTGAGAGAGTGAGAGTGAGGGAGATGAAAAGTTTTCTAAGTGTTTTTAAGAAGAAGGAGAGGAGAAGAAAAGAAGAAGGAAGAAGGAAGGAAGAAAAAATCAAGGAAACTATATTAAAGCTAAGTCCAACTCTTCTTCAACTTTTTGAGCATTAAATAAGGTAAGTAAATCCTCTAAAACCCTCTGTCAATCTCTCATAAAATAACCCTCAATCCATCTCTATAATAAACCCTAAGGATAAGAAACAAAGAATAACTTAAAAAGGCGTCGTAGGTATGGATCGTGGACTGTTTGTGTATGATCAAGCTTTGCATGTGCTTGCATGTGTATATTTTGAGTTTTATAGCTTGAGTATGTTCTAGAGTTTTGGTTTGTATGAGTATAAGACATGCATGCAAAGAAAATACATAAAAAATACACACAACATGAACTAAGCTACTAAATCCCTATGTAACCTAATTTTTTGGGCTCACCAACATTCTGTCACGAAATTTAAAACATTATAAATAATTGTAGAAAAATGATCTTACAGCGATTTTTATGTCCAGACCTAGATTTTTTATTTATCTTTCATAAAAAATTAGTTTGAAGTGATTTCATTGGGTAGAACTCCAGATATACCATTTTTTCCAAAGAGTGTCAGATTTTGACCACTCTGAGTTGTACACCAAACATTCCTAAGTTAAAGTGAGAACCGAGTTTAGGTCGAACTATAAAACTTGTAGATAACACATTCAACTTTCTGTCCACCAAACATGAGCTAAAAATAGGAAGTCTTGATAGGTCAAAACCCTTCCCAAAGCCAATATGGTGTTTCAATGACTGATAGAGCCCTCTGTCACACATTTTTGTGAGACCAAAATCCTAAGTTTTTAGTAGCCAAATCCAAAAGTGGTAAACATAAAAAATGTAGATAACATATTACCTAAATACTGAGAAAAAATCAGCCCATAATACCCTCGGATGATACTCCAAAGATTTTTAGCATTCTCTACTGAAAACCTATTCTGCAAACCCTTTTTAGGCTGACTGAATCCTTTTTATAAATTGGCCAAATCCTCAAACTTTGTCCAAACAACTTGCCTTAGCACAAAACATTAAACTTGTAGGGGACACCCTAAACTAAAACCTCCCCAAATATCAGAGCCATATTCCTTGAATTGATGCCCCAAAACCGTGGCCAACAGAGGCCCAAATTCTGTATTTTCCTCTGTAAAGTGCTGAACAGTTTTCACTTAAATAAAATAAATGACCCCTTTGCCCTAGGATTTGACCTTAGTGTTGAATATGAAAGTTGTAGGGAATATTTTTACCTAAAATGTGTTCAAATTTCAAAAATTAAATCTATATTTAGGTACTTCAAACACTGATGCAACTTTAAAACTAGCAATTAAACAATTACCTAAATTTGGCTAAGTGTACGAATGGCGTGTTACTTGTGAAACTTGAATCTATGGACTTTACATGAACTTGGTGAATAATTGGTGTATGGAAATGTTGACTTTGATGAAATGAACCTATGCTGATAGTTCGATCCTATGTCACATAAGTCATGATTTATGCTTCGCATGCTTGTACTCTATGCTTTAGTAGATTGTGCCATACCGTACTAACATGCCTTGTTATAATTAATTGCACACGAGAAGTATATTGCACATCATGAGCATTCATATATTACATCTTGAGTTATTAGAGTCCCTTTCATATCTTTCATTGGGAGTTGAGTTATATGAAAATCGTTTTTCTGTGGCTTTGGATCTAGGGCGTCCCTAGTTGCCATATTTGAAAGTGAAATGTGAGATTGTTTATTTTAAAAAGGGGGATTAGGCACCATGGGTTCATTGCTAGCTTTAATTAGATTTTGGGTTGACACCTAACGAGTATCCTGGTTCTTAAGGTGGGATCGGTTGGCCTGGAATAAGAAACGGTAAAAATTGGATAAAGGCCAGTCCCCACGCCATTGCCATTGCGTAAAATGGCTAAGGCATGTAGCCATGGCGAGGGTTTACCTTTCACAATGAGGCGAGGATAGGTTTGGTGATCAATGTACCATTAAGTCTACTCTGTAATTTTCGGCGTGGAATTTATGATATTGTTTTGGAAGTACGTTCGGTTGGGCTACTGCATTGCATTCATCTGCATTACGCATTGGCACAATTGTTCTTATATGTGCTTGCCCTATTGAAAATAATAAATTGTCTATCTCTTTGTCCTTAAATTTGTATTGGGCATTATATGATATATATTGTAGGATATTTTGCTGTGAATTTGTTAAACTATTTAAGAAATTTGCTACTGGGCTCCGGCTCATGGCATTCGTGCCACAGGTGAAGAAGAAGAACCATTTGAGTAAGGCGGGTTCGTTGAAGAAGAAGATTTTGGGAAAGGGGAAGAGTGGCAGGAGCCAGCAGATCCCAATAGAGCTGCTTGAAGACGTAGGATGTTTGCTTTTTGATCTTTTGTTTTGTTTTCCATGGACATATTGTAACTTTTGTTGAATTTTCTAAATGATTGTAATCATTATGTGTTTTGAACAAATTCTAAACCGTTAATGATGTAGTAATTATCATATGTATTTATGAATGCTCGATTAGAATATCTCCCTTAATTATAGTTACGTATGTCTCGATGTGTCCGGAGGACGGGGCGCCACATATCTTCTCCATGGATGGTCAGCCTTGCCCCGTTCTTACTCAGTTTTAACTTTTGGTGAAGAGTAGAGGGAACAGCTTGCACCTCAGGGTTGTGGAGCCAAGGTCGCCCCAATAATAGGTTAAAGGATGCTGGGACATCCAGCACATGGAACTCCAGAGGTTTCTAGAGGCCCAATCGATACCGCGAATGATACCAGTCCCAACACATCCCTCTTTGTATTATCGTAGGCTCGAACTCCTTGATTACAGAGCGTGAAATGGTTTGGCTTCATCCCCAGGAAAACTACAGTTCTAAGTAGGGAGACATTCAAGGTTGAACCATTGTCGATGAGTGTTATCAGAACCCTCATCTCAAAACACTTGACGGTGATGTGCAAAAGCTTATTGCGATTCTTCCCTTCTAATGGTAAATCTTTCTTAGAAAAAGAAATCACTTTAGGCTTTGTAGCTGGCAGTATTAACCCAATTAACTGTTTAGGGGTCGCGTCTATCGATACATTGGCTTTATTCAGAACTTTCAACATGGCTTGCCGGTGTCTGTGTGAAGTCATCAACAAACCTTAGAAGCTAATGTTGGCCTGTGTCTTTTTCAGCTGCTTCAATACAACGTCATCCTCTTTTTCTTGCTCTTTCTCTTTTCTCTTCCCGCTTTCTTGCCCTTTTTCTAATTGAGCCGGCTTGAAATGCCACCCACTTTTAGTCAGATGCTCTACGCCTTCCTTAGGATCCCAAAATCCCAGCATTGCACTTTCAGTCTATCTTACCTTATCCACACACAGAGGGTTTTCAAATACCCATAGATCATTTAAGTCACTGACTACTGTTCTTCTTTTTCTTTCCTCTTCATCCTCTATGGCCCATGTGTTGTCAACCTCTTCCCAGATGTCCTCTTTGACGTATTCTATCAGCTATTCCTGGTCAGCCTAGAAGTCGGTCCATTTAGTCCCGTCTGATTTCAGCACAACCCTTACTAACCAGTAGGATTGCATATCGTCAACATATACCTCCTCTTCAAAAAGTTGAGGAAGGATAATGCCATCGAGCACATGGCCAAACCCGTACGATTGCGTTGGGTAATCCAACGGCCAGTTGTCTTCCTCATTACGCTCCTTCTCTTCTTGTTGGTTAGCTTGGATTGCCATCTGATATCCCTCCCAAGCATCATCGTTCCATTTCTCCATCACATCTCACCTGTTTCCAGCCATAATTAATGAACAAGCTGTCTGATCTTCAGTAGCTGAAACATATGGGCGTGGAAGATGCGCTGAATAGATATACTGGCTTGGATCTTTTGATCATCCCAGAAACATGCAGTTTACCCTAGCCTGCTTGGCATGGTTTGACAGTGGATTAGTTGTGATATTTGGCTTTGGAACAGTAGATGGCGGTGGGATAACTTCATTGTCAATGAGATCCTAAATCTCATGATGCAACCTCATACACTTATCAGTCAGATGCCCATGACCCTGGTGGTAAGCGCAATACTGAGAAGCATTGTACCGCAGAGGTAGGGGATTAAATACGGGTGTGGGGTCCAAGGTTTGATAAGCCATTTCTCGACAAGTTGATTCAGGGCTGTGGATAATGAAATGTTAAGGGGAGTGAAGACTCTCCTTGGCCTTTGCTGTGGCTGCTGGTTGTTATTTGACTGTTTGGTATTATTTGAATGTTGGGCGGAGGATGAAGGGTTCAAAAGGTTAACCTCGTTCGAGCGAGAAACGAGATTGGTAGAAGCAGACTGGTTTTGATTATTAGCAGGGAAGGTCCTTCTCGATTTCTGACTGGGCTCAGCTTTCTTAATGTCTCCAGATTGAATCACATCTTCAATCTGCACCCCGGCATCAAATAGCTGCTCAAAAGTAGAGAGCGGCTATGTGATAAGATAACGTTTTAGGGGGAATTGTAGATTTTTTACCATGATTCTCACTTGTTCCTTCTCCGTAGGCTGATTTGTCATCTTGGCCGCTTTTCCTCTCCACCAAGTTAGAAAATCAACAAACGATTCTCGATTCTCCTGATGAGTCGTTTCCAGCTCCCGAGTTATTACGTCCAGCTAAACGTTGTAACTATATTGGCTGATGAAGGCCGTGGCTATATCTTCTCAGGTTCTAGTCTTAGCCACCTTTAGGGAGAGGAACCACATCTGAGCCGCTCCCGAAAGAGAGCGGTGGAAAAGTTGAGCTTTTAGCTGATCATCAATCTCCATGGGAGAGAGAATACTGACATACATCCTCAAGTGAATTCGAGGATCACCAGTTTCATCAAACTTCTCCATCTCAAGAATTTTAAATTTTTCAAAAGCTTAGCGTCTGGGAACAGACAAAGTCCCCCTACGTTCAGCATATATTCCTCCACTCCTTTTGCCTTCCTCAAGACTTTCTTCATACGTTCAATCTTCTCCTCCAGCGCAAACTCCCTCGACTGAGCAGTGTTCTCTTCTTCTACCACAATCGGGCGGGGAACCCGAGGTGGCACAGCAACTTGCGATGTGTCTTATCCCTGGTTATCACCCCAAAAATTTTCACCGTTCTCATTCGTGTTATCCGGCTATCCATTTACGATGGGCAGACGGACCTGAATTGCTTGGATCCGCGCTTGGCATTGATTTTGAGTATGGGTTTGCTGCTTTATAGCTCTTTGTATCTTAGTGATTGGCATCATCAGGGCTGTCAAATTAACATCATTCTCTGCCATTTCAGATAATTCAGCTGGCTATTCAGATATCCTATGGAGTTTGCTTGTCATTAATCCAGCCCAGATGTTGACTGTAATCTTTCTGGATCAATGATTTAAACTCGAAGAAAACCTGGATCCCAAAAGCAGAATAACCAGTATCAAACACTTCTCTGAAAGGAACTCTAACAAGAGGTAGAAAACATCTCAGATACCCAACACAGCATACCATAAGCAAGTAATCACTGAAATTTAAGCAATACCTCTATCGGGCTCATATAGGCAACATAAACTGAACATCTGAGAACAAAGAAAAGCTAAGGAGGGGATGGACCAAAATCTAGAGGGAAGGTTCATTTAAAAAAAGTAAACAAAGAAGTGAGCAGCATGCCGGCAAGAAAACAGAGCTAGGTCGAAGGGACCAGTTTGATATAGGATTCTAATGGAAAATGGGCTGCACTCTAGTAGGAAAACAAGACGAGCCCACATGGGTTGAAGAAAGTGAGCCTAAAACAGAAACAGAGGATAAAACCAACAACCCAAAAAGAACCCGAAAGAGAGAACTATCTCAGAAACTTCAAAACAAAACACGGGCATGACCCCGAGAAGAAAACTATAGTATAAAAACCAAACAAGGTGAAGAACGAAACCCGGGTAAGAACCCGAAGGAAAAACTAACTTAAACAACAAAGGATAACAGACAACCTAGGCTAAACCCGAAAAAGGAACTGGCCTAAGCCGAACAAACAAACCTAACAAACGCAAACAAAAAATACGATTAATAAAACACATAGTCGTACTGGGTTAGCAGCACCTAATGGAGGGTTCTAAGCTACTATATGCAAAAAGACTGATTTTGGTCAACAATCAAGGTACCTTCTGAATAGAGCCGAGTATATACCTCCCATGCCTGATGTGGTGTAGGACAGGATCAAATAGTACGCCCGAACTCTTTTACCGTACCTATAAAAGTGTACAGTCAGTAAGACTTGTCCGCCTTTACAATAATCCTCGAAATCGATAAACACGATCGGGGCATCGGGTCGACCAGGCAAGGGGTTAAGAACAATGTACATGCATGCGGAATGCAAATGAGAAATACATATTAAGATCCAGTGATATTTTCAAGTCTAGCCCTCTTTATTGATTTTGTAAACCAGTCCTCAACAGAGTCACCAGAAAATACTGTGACGCTGGAATTTTGGGATTTTAGAGTTCAAAAATAAGGAAATTCAAAAGATGTTTAGAAAATATTTTAACACCTTGAAAGCTAAATTTTGAAAATTTATTTTTATTGAAAATAGAGTCGCCACTTGATTTTTGAGAAAAATCAAAAAAACAAAAATGGCTACTGATCTTTAAAACGTTTAACTAGAGAAAAAGGGTTCGAGAGTAAAGGTACGAATAGGGGAAGGTGTTAGGCACCCTGTTCGCCCAACCGTAGGATTGGCCTCTACTAATCATCATTGGTTCTTAATAAGATTTCTCAAATGTATGCAAATATAGAAAATGGAGGCAAAGAGAGAACATTCAAAATTAAATAAAAAAATACATAGCATATGTATATAGAACACCAAAACAAAGCAAATAAAGAAAAGACAATCTTAAGTTCTACGGTATGCAATTTCTGACTAAAGGATATATGAAGCAAACCCATATACAATATCATCAGAACAACCTAAACTAGCATGATTCTAAATAGAAGAACAAAAATATGTTAAAGAGTTACCAAAATCAAATAAACATAAATTGCTAACCATTTAACCTCAAACTATCCTAAACTTGATTGATTAAAGCATATTCTAAAATTAACATACTAAACATGCATATTATCAAATTATCTAAAAAGCACATTAATATGATCAATTTCTATGAAAGCAAAAGACTAAACTAAAATAAAAAGTATGTGAAAATTTTATATTAAAACGTTTACCAAAGAAAAATAATAAAACTAATAACAAGTATTTTATGTATTGATATGACAAGAGAACACTTAAAGAAAAAGGAAATAAAGAGAAAGTTTACAAAAGAAAATTAAACCAAAATAAAATGTTAGAAAATGTTATAAAACTAATAAAAAGAAAATCTAACTATTTATATTTTATATTTTAAACGAAACTAAAGAGAAAAAAAGAAAAATAAAATAGAAGAGAGTTAAACTATCATTTATACTAACATTTAAAGGAGAAAATTACACTACCATTTAAAATATGAAAATAAGAAAAATAAGAAGAATATTAAACTAGCATAAAAGACTTCGGTGAATTTTAAGATTAGCAAAATAAAAAAAATAAAAATAAAAGGAATACTATGAAAGGAAAATTAAACTAATATTAAAAAGGAAAAAAAAAGAAAAACAAGCGAAATACTAGTAAAAAAAAAAACTAACATTAAAAAAAATAAAAGGAAAAGAAATGAAATAATAGCAAAGAAAAATTAAATTAACATTAAAAGAAAAATAAAAGAAAAACAAATAAAATACTAGCAAAGAAAAATTAAACTAACATTAAAAGAAAAATACAAAAAATTAAACTAACATTAAAAGAAAAATACAAGAGAAAGAAATGAAATATTGGCCAAGGAAAATTAAACTAACATTAAAAGAAAAAGAAATGAAATACTAGCAAACGAAAATTAAACTAACATTAAAAAAAAATAAATAAATAAAATATAGGTGTAATATTGATAATTACAACCATATGTATATAAATTCTTGGATCATAACAATAACGACACCGTTAGTCGTATTGTCAATCATGTTAGCACTAATTAATGAATTAACAAAATTTAGTACAAGTGTGTAATGCGTGAAACAAATAAGCTAAACAAGCTAATACTCGAATTATAACATGAATAGTTACTTTACTAAACTAAACACATTCATTATAAACCAAATGAATTGTAAAGATTAAAACAATTATATAAGCAATGTAAGAATGTATGTAAGATGAAACAACCAAATTAACCCGATCACTCCAAAGAAGTAGGAAATGGAGTTAGAAGGACCGGAGATCCAAACAAAATACTTAGATCACTAGGAAATACTCGAGTTGGGAAATGGTGATGGGAAATCCAATCCTCAAGCGATGATCCAAGTTACGGTTTCAGAATCTCGGTATCAGGAGTTCGGCTGTCGATACTTCAGTAGAATTTTAGCAATGGGGCTCGGACTTGGTCAGTGCCTTGGCAGAGTTTCTCTCTCTAGAATTTTATCCTGAAAACGTACCAGGGGATACGGTATTTATATAACTCTTCAACTAATGAGATGCTGGCACGTTTTGGGACATGTCAAGCCATTTGGAGTTGGTGGTTGTCGGGTATGAACATAGCGGTCGCCACAATGGAGTTGGCAAACGCAAGGTTTAATGTGGTGGTCGCTGCCTTGAGTTAGGGTTTCCAAGAGATTCTACTGGCGGTCGCCACAATAGATATGGTGGTCGCCATAAAAAGTGGAGCTTCCAAGAGGTTCTACTGGCGGTCGCCGCAATGAACATGGTGGTTGAAGATGATTTCATTGGTTTGAAGGTTTTGATCATTAGGTTCAAATATTGAGATTGGATCATTTTTCGAGTATCGTACTGAAGTACAATTCCAATTTCTTTTATCATCGAATTCACTTGGATCAACCTAAGATTTGGCAGGGTCAAATTGGGGTGTCTACAGAGGTTTTCTTAATTGCGAAAATCACTAGATACGTATCTGTGTTCCATTAGTAGTCTTCGTCATAATTAATCCACAGGTTCTTGTTGTAGCCCTATAAATATGCGAGCAGGTTAAACCATATTAATAACTTGTCTTTCAAATCTAAAGCTGTCCAGGTTCTACCGGTATGATTTTTTGATAGATTGTACCCCACACTACATTCAAGAATCGTATAAGAGAATACAGTAGAAGGTCTGACGGAAGATTCAACTCGAAATAAAAAATGTAGCTAAAGATTTGATTGATAAAAAGGTATTCTTCTAAATTAACTTTAATTGCACGGGTTTTAATTTTGATCATTCGATGTCAAAAGTTTTATCTGGAGCCATTTTGGCGTTTTTCCGTCTAGTTAATTTTTTACCGAAAATTGTTTACAAAAACAATGATCTTGGTAGTTTTGCCTCAAACAATTAGTATCAGAGTCGTTTTGTTTTTCGTTTATGGTTATCGGGGCTAGGTAGTTTTAGAACTGTGCTAACTTGGTTTTGCAGGCGTTCTAATTCCAATTTTGTGATAGTCATTTATTACATGTTTGATTGAATGATTTTGAATGATGATTATTATTTTTAATCATGGGAGTTGACCGTGATAGATCGAATGTAAGCCTTCGGGACATAGGAACGATGTAATAACTAGTTATTTATTTTTAAATATCTATTTAGATTATTTAAGAACATGTTAAATATATCTAAGAACACGAAGAACATGCAGTGGTTTCGAATTTTTACGGGCCACAGATCGCGGTAAGTTTTAATCGGTTTTAAATAGTTTTTTTCGGTGAGTTTTATGTAGAATTTATGCATTAAAAATAGTAGCAAAAATAAGTCAAAAATAGCAAAAAAAATCATTTAAAATAGCCCAAACATTGCAGTAAATATACCTTAAAACATTGTCAAAAAATCATTAAAAAATTGGGCCAAAACATTGTACAAAATAGGCAGTTTTCGACAGCATGGCGACAGCACTAGGTGGCGCTTGTTCGGGGTTGTTTCGGGACTATTTTCGAGGCGTTCTTCGATGCATCATGTGGCTGAATATTTGATCTATTTTTCTTAAAAAAATGGGCACGAAAGAACCATTGGAAAAAGCCCAAACATGGGCTATTTGGGGTGGTGGCGTGGCTGGTGCGGCAGCGGCTGTTTGGGCTATTTTCTAGGCAATTTTGAGCTGGTTTTTGAACAAAAAAATAATACTTTTCAATAGCTTTTTTTTGATATAAGAAGCTTAAAAAATAGAGTTCGGATGTAACGGAAAAAGCTTCCTGAAGGTGGCGACAAGGTGGTGTTGACGGCGGTAAGGTGGTGGCCGACGGTATTCTTCTCTCTCGGGGCTATTTTGATAGCTTTTCTGATATATTTGATACTGATATATGATATACTTGTATATCACACAGTATTCGGGAGTCATGTTACAATCGGGATACATAATTAGAGTCGAATATGGATTATTACAGCTTATTCTCTATAGGTGACTGAAACGCTTTAGCGTTTCACTTGGATCATAAAACCGAGATATATACATATCATATTTATATATATATGAACTGCGTGGATGATTACATATCTTTTTTATTTATTTTGTTAATTTAATTAATTCAGAAATTCGATTTTAATTAAAATATTTTGTAATGGAAAATAAAATTAAGTTTTTTTAATTAATTAATTTTAATTAAA